>JBBYHK010000018.1:2229145-2253095 GCA_038382065.1 Adansonia grandidieri | reverse complement strand
TAGTGCTTGAATTCATTAATACCTCGCATCAATTAGCTGATATTTTCACTAAACCACTTGACAAGGATAGATTTTGCGCAACTAGAAGAGAAAGTGGCTTAATGAATGCACCCTAAAATTCATGATTTGATCCAATCCTAATACTTTACCTTAATATTGTTTGCATCATGTTTACTTTGATGAAACTAGTTTTACACTCTTACTTGTTTGATAATGTTTATTTGTTATGAATTTCTAATTCTTGGATAATTTTGTTGGATCTTGATTAAATTTTGAATTATCCATGCAAAATGAATTTTTTTGTTGTCCAAGTTGTATTTTTGAATGTTTTTCAAAGGATAATTAGGTAAAAAATATACCTAATTTGATGACATCTTATTAGAAACAACCCCATATTAGGCCATATGTACCGATCCCTATACATTCTTCCTTCATGTATCAAGACTTATTTCCATTGTATTGATACAAACCCAGACTTGTTCTTTGTATCAATACCTGCCTTTTTGTATCGATACACTGTATCGATACTTCTCAGTGTGTATCGATATAGAGCAATTTGATCTAAGTCTCGAGACCCAGATCCTTGTATCGATACAGAACCTAGAAATGTTCTTTGTATTGATACTACTTCTTCTATATCCATACTCACTATTTATTTTTAACTCCCAGCATGCAATTTGATCATTCGAACATACTGTTCATCCCTCTCTCACAAAACCCTCTTTCTCACTCAACTTTCAAACCTTCAAAACTCATTATCATCATCCTTTATCATTCAATCAATACTTCATAAACCAATTTCCCTTATCACATTTACCCAAAACCATTTCAAAATCATTCACCATCATCTAAAACATCAAAAATTCAAAACTCCCCATCACCCTAACCCTCACTACTTCCTTCTCTAAATCCATCACTTTTTTCTAAATTTTTTCCCAAAATTCAATTCTTTTTCCATTCCTAAACTTTTCCCCACTTTGTTTGTGTGATTGATTACGGATTTATTCACTATATCGCACCAATTGTAAATCGAATTTAGCACCCACCACATGTTCGACTATTTTCCCCAACCAGCATTTTACCCACTCAACCTATTCCCTCACCATCTCCTCGACAAAAGTCCTCAAGCATAACCATGCCTCCCAAAACCAAACAAATAGCATGTCATCAAGGTCCTGTTACCCGTGCCTTCATTTCTTCCACTCGTTAACCATCTCTAGCCAAAAATCAGTCATTCTTTAACTTATGTTTTCGTAATGCATGGGCTCGTGAGTGTTTCACCAGCATTTATGCCCCGATACCCATCCAACAATGTCGAGTCATCAACTTTTTTTTTCTTCGGTCCATTAATTATCCTTACCTTTAGATTTTTGAAACTTTTGGATGGACCAAAATTCTTTCTTTAAATATTTCAGCTCGTGAAAATCTTGTCTGTGCATTATTTAGCAATGCCTCTCTCATTATTGTTGACCACGATAAGGTCATTACTATTCGATCTTATCTTTTGGGACAATATCTCCTCATCAACTCGGCTTCTCTTGCGTCTACCTTTAGTTTTTCGAATGAAGGCATCATTCATGAAGGCTCGACTCCCGCCATCTTACGCACTCCAAACAGTAAAGCCACGCTCTTTCCTCCAGTCGATTGCTTGTTCATCTTATCATCTCACATATGCTCTGTCCATACGAAATCAAACATACCTTGATTAGCGACGCAGACTATTGGTGGCTTTATATGATTCAAATTGGTAATCATCCAAATTTAGCCTATTTCATATTTGCGAACCTTGTTCTTTGTGTTCGTGGTTGTCATAGTCTTCTCCACGGCCTGGCCTTGAGTTACTACTTTGACACCTAGGGTCTCGATCTTTCATTGACCCTGAAATTATGGTAACCACTCACCGCTACATTGGTCTTAAATCCATGGGCCTCGTTGAGTATGAGATTCAAGTTGGCGACATTGTTCCCAAGGCTCATTGACAACCACTAGTTGAGCAACTAGATACTCCTGTTCCCGATGAGCCTTCCCAACTTTTGGCTCCCACTACCTTCTCTTCCGTGCCTATGGACATTCCCATTATGTTCATTTCTATTATGGGTCGTTTTGATACATGGAAGGGATGATTCGACCATCGCTTCGACACTATCGATGCTCATCTCTCTACTCTTGAGCATAGTCACCGAGCTTTAACGGAGCAATTCCATGCTTTTTTTACTATTTTTTCTCGTGCGCCTCTGCCTACTTCTCCACCGACCGAGGATCCTCCGGTCGATGACATCTAGTTAAATTAGGCACGTTTATTAATTTCCTACTGTGTCAGACTTTATGGTTTGAGGATATCATTTTAAGATCATTTTAAGAGATCTCTTATGTTTGTCGAACATTATGGTTTTAGAATTCTCCACTATTTTATGTTTTGCATTATTTTGAACATCTTTTGCTTGTTTTATTTTTTATCTTATCCTAAACCAAGTTTATCTTTGCTTGTGCCTACTTGCTTTGCATTAGCATTACTTATCCTTGAATTCTGTTTTGGTGTAACAAAAAAGGGGAGAAATGCCTTAAATTTGCAATATGTTGCTATATATGCTTTCCATGAATTTATTATGCATATGTTGGAACCCAAATTACATGTAGATATTGAACATAAGCTTGATTTTTCTAATCTTGGGCAATATTAAAACCTGAGTTATTCAAAATAAAATTTTTGAAAACCATTTTTTTATTAAGGGGGAGTTATTTTTTGTTAATCTCAAAAACAAGCAAATTTATCTTAAGTTTCGTTATATCAAAAATGGGAAGATTGTTAAACTTGATTTGAATTTTGATATAACAAACAACTTAAGTTAAATTAATACTCAACTTGGTATCTGTGTTTAAATTGAAAAACATTTTGAAAAATACTAAGTCTATAATTTGTCAAAAATTATATGCTCTATAATGTATATTTGTACTTAGAATAATTTTTTAGATTTGTTTGAGTCAACAAAAATCATTTCACAAGCGTTTTTGAAGGTTGGTATTGATACAAAGAACAAATGTATCGATACTATGCTTAAAAACCCTCAAATGTATCGATACAAGTATGTATGTATCGATACAGCCTGCTTAGTATCGATGTTCACCCCATGTGTATCGATACAAGGCTTGGCAGTAGCCAAGGTTTGCATGAAACCCTCAAATGTATCGATACAAGTGTGTATGTATCGATACAGCCCACTTAGTATTGATACTTACCCCATGTGTATCGATACAAGGCTTGGCAGTAGCCAAGGTTTGGTAGAAACCCTCAAATTTATTGATACAAAGATATCTTTATCGAAACAGCTTGCTTAGTATCAATACTCAGATCCCTGTATCGATACAACAAGCTTTAATGGTCACTTTTTTTATTTCTGTATCGATACTATTGGTATTGTATCGATACTATAGTGCAGGATTGAACAAAAACAAGCATTTATTATGGCTACAACGGCTCTCCAACCACCATATTAAATGCCTAACATCTATTAATCAATTTCCAGCTATAAATGGAGGTTCCAAATAGCTAAAGAAGCAGGGATACAAAATTTTGTTAAATCATTGAACAACAAAAGCTCAAAATCATCAATTTCTTTATTTCTACTTATATCAAATTTATACTCTTCAAGCCTATTTGTACTCCATTCATCTCGTACTTAAATTCCAACAAACATCTACCTACTAGAGGTTCAATTTGTTTGCAAAATACTTCATTCATATCACAAAAAGGGTCGTGTGAAAGTGAGTGAAAATATTTGAGAGTTTGGGGTAAAATTCTCAAAGGAATTGAAAGGTTCTATCTAAGCCTTAAAAGATAGTAGTGTAAGGTTATACCTTAGCCTTAAAGGTAACAATTTGCTTAGTGAATTGTGAGAATCACCTTGGTAAGAAAGTACCAAGAAGAGAGGACGTAGGTGTCGAATTAAAAGACCGAACCTCTATACATTGATTGTGGGTTTTTCTTTTCCTTATCTTATTTCCAATTTTCAATTTACTTCAAATTGATCAAGTTTTTATAGAATCAATTCACCCCCTCTTGGTTCAATCTCTCCTTTGAAGCTAACAGATTCTATAAACCTATTTTCCTGTACCCATGCATTCTCCTTGCCTAAAAAATATGTCTTTGTGCTATCATAAAATTTCCACCATGTGTTCATGTCATGAAAACACTTTATTCTACACTTATATCATGTATTATGTATCAATAAGTATATTCTTGTATGTCCATGCACCGTCCATATTTTCCTTACATTTTTAACACACTTGTTTAATATTTTGTTATTTGATACCACGCTTGAATGTTTCACATGATTAAAACTGCTTGCTTGTTGTCTTGTTCTTGTTGCAAAAAACTGTTTTTTTTAACTTCCTAACTTAAATCCATATTAACTTCAATAAATGAGGACTCATATGACCTTAATGTTTTCTATTAAATAGATTTCTATTCTTAAGGAAAAAGAAAGCTTTTCATGTTTGGATTGAAGGATAAATGAGGCTGGATATTCTAATATTGGAAACAAAAATATCCATTCTAAATTTTTCTTAAATCGCTTATGCCTTGCTCTTGTGTCTAGTGTTTTTTGCTTCTGACATGGTTAATAGGATGTTTCATCATCCTAAACTACTCTTGGATTGTGCAAATGAGCTTGTAAAGCCACTGTCACTGATACTCTTTATCACGAACGTTTGGATATCTATAACTCAAGTTTAATTTTAGGAAACTCGAAAACCAAAATTACCCCTATTCAGCATTGACAGCATTATGTCCCCAACTTGAAAAATTATTTTTGAACCATAGACCATTTTTCTAGAATTTTTTAATATTTTTTCATTACCTTTCCAACAATATCTCGTTTACCCTTGGATCATTCGGATGAAGGTGTTATGATTTTTTTGGAGCTTTGTGGTCTAAAACCCCTTGGAATCAAGGATTTGCATTCTGGTTGAGTTATTCGACCTTTTAAATGATTTTTCTTGATTTTTAAAAAGTTTTCCTAAAAATTTTGTGAAATTCCTCTTTTGGAAAGGTTTCATTTGCAATTTAATGATTCTAAACAAGTTAGGTTTTTCTCTAAAGTCCACAATGCCCTTTCCCTTGCACGTGTTATCAGCATTAAATTAGAACCAACTTTAAAAATTATTTCCTCCCTCAAAGTGATTTTCCAAGATTTTTGGTAGAATTTTAATAATTCTCATTGAGTCACCTTTCCAATGGTACCTCACCTGAACCCTAAAACCTTTAGACCAATCTAGAACAAAATCGAAAATGTGAAAAGTGTGATGCTAATTCCTTGTTTTAGCATCAATCAAAATTGATTGGTTTTCCAAATTCCCACTTTAAGGCATTCAAATATATCTAAATGATTCCAATCAACCCTTTCGAGTCAAAAAACATGTGTCAAATCCTTTAGGCTTAGATCTATGCACAAGTGCTTTTCATAATTTTATTATTCCTATTTTATCGATCCCCGTTTTTGAATAAAAAAATCACCAATTTTGTCAAAAATTGTCAGAAATGTCATTTGTCAAGAAATTATTAAACCTCTATTAATTTATGTTTTTCAATCCCGTCTCACAAAAAATTAACAAAATTTCATCTACGAGGATACTCTAGCTTCGTTTTTCAAAAGAATACTTTTTCAAAATTTCACTCAAATTCAAAATTTCTCTTTCTCAGCTTCTCCAGATTTTTTTTAAAATCTAAACCTGTTTTTCATGCCTCGGTTGACCTATGAATCCAACCGCGTCTAAAGATTGTCAATATGGTTATTTCTAGATAACTGATGATAATTACAAGATACATTTCAATTGACCCTTTTCTTTTCCTTTTTCCATGTGATTTATTTCGTGCAATATTATGTTATTTCACCTATGCCTTACTAGCACATTTGTCTTTGTCGTGTCTATCTTGAAGTCATATTTTCAAATCATTTTCGAAAATTTTAAAGCAATATTTCATGTTAGTATCTCTCTAGCACTTGACACAAAATATCTAATTTTCAAAATTAAATTCAAAGATCATTTTTAGTAAAAAATCTTTATGTTCCCCACCTCTTCGTGGTGCATATGAGACTTAAATTTTTTGTAAAAACCTAGATTTATCACTTTATACAAATTCATGCATAAGAAAGGATTATATTAAAATAATGACAAGTCAAAACTGATGCAACCAAGACCAATGTAAGGTATAACTAGCAGGTGCTGATTTCGGGCATCATAGGGATGTTAATACTTCCCCATGCATAACCAACACCTGAACTTAACCGATGAATCTCCAGTCCATGTAAACTTTGGAATTAAGTTTTAGAGTTTTGTAACTCAGAATTTTAGCTTCAATAGGTGTTTAATCATGCATAGCCCAAGATTAGTGATGACTCCAAGTGTTGGCCACTTTATGGTGGCTATCTAAAACTGGTTAGACGAACAATTCATCCACGATCCTCCTCCTATATTACAAAGAAAGAGTCTTGGTTAAAAGGAAACTTTATTGTCAAGAATTTTATCATTTCCATCATATATTTAAGCCGTGTGCATTTCCCGCTCTATGAGGATTTTTCAAGAGCATATTGCAACATTATCATTTGCTTAAACTTTTCGACTCGCAAAGTAAGCTAAAAAGTATAAGAAATAAGACACGAGTATGCAAGCACATTTTATAAAATTTTATAAGATACTTTTGTTACATAAATAAATTTTTATATATTTTAAACTTCTGAAAAAAGAAAAATCTTATTTTTTCTATATTTTTATTAAATGTACTTTTATTTAGTTCTCAAACGTATCCGTAAGATACAGGTGCCATCAAATTAACCAAGAGTTCAAAAATAGGAAAAGCCCAGACATGATCTTTTGCTTTAGTTGGGCTAGACTAATAATTTATCAGGCTTGAAGCTTGAGCCCAACTAAATTAAAACAATACCCTATCATTTTTCTTATACATTCATTTTTCTTCCTTTCCTTCATCTTCTCCATATTTCTCCAACACCCAACAAACAAGCTCTTCTCTCCCTCTCTGTTAATGAAAATTAAACTCGATTGAACTTTCAATCATCTTTTCCTGAGTAAAATACTGAAACCCAACTTATATCATCAGCTTTGAGATTGTCAGTGGAAGAAAAACAAATATCTATCTTCAAACCATCAGAGCAATAATCTATCTTTTTCCTATGATTTTATATATATATATATATATATATATTATGTTTGTTCCCGAGGAGAAGAATCCCAGTTGCAAACCCGGTGTCCGACACATATATCGTGTCCATGTCTGTGTCGACAAGGGTGCGGTGGGTGAAATTGTTGATTCCATGTAACAGAGGATTTAAATGGATAAAAAAGCATTGACCAAAGCGAAACTGCATCATGACTGAAACAATAAGGAAAAGCATTTGATGCCTTGCACATCTAGTTGATCCAAGCAGTAGGTAACTATATGAGCATATCTTACATTCACATAATTCCCATACATTCCAGGAGCCCTTGGACTTTCAATTTCAGAGTCAGGATCTGAGTCAGGCATGGACTGCATTTTCTCAAAAGTGGTAGTCCGAAAGATATGACCGACGTTATCAAAGAGATGAGGCATGCCCGCAATGTTTTTTCCTTTTTTTTTTTTTTTTTGGCGACCGGGGGGGGGGGGGTGGGAAAGGTCAGTCGGGAAAGGGGTGGTTAAAAACATTATGCACATTGAGAACCCAAGCAGTTTCTACAGTTACTAGAATTCCTCACCTTGATTCAGATTCCCTTTATTGTGCAAATAATTTCGTAGCGAGCGAGTTACATAAATACTAAGTTGGTTAAACAAAGATTCTGAGCTCTATAGATAAATAAATAAATAAATAATACACAGGATAATAAAAAGGAAAAGCCTAAGATCAAGACATTAAGAACAGATGTGAAACCCATTAAGAAGATCTACCTAGTAGACCTCTAATGACTCCAATAACTACCATTGGCAGTAATTCCTAAAAGAATAGTCCTCTTGAACACTGCAAAGGAAGAAAGAAAGGGGAAAAAATTGTTGGAAGAAGTTAGTCTAAAGCCAAGCAAAAAGTTCATGAATGGATCAAATATGGAAGAGCTTAAGGAAGTTCAGATCCTAACTCTAATATATCCCATTGCAGCACGCACCACAACAGCCACAACTGCAGAAGTGAAGAAAGACACGCCACATTAGTTGACTACTACACCTCCAAAAGAAAAATTCAAATTAACATGATGGTTAGAGTTGAATGCCTATATGAGTATATGTGTGTGTATATGCATACAGATCCATATCTGAGCTTGTACACAAATGACAACGAAATCATAATTGCATTAATGAAGATACACAAGGAAAAACAGGAAAATTCATTAAAATTCTGACAGCGTAGTCTCGAACGTAAACAAGCTTGTGCATATGCTTACCAAGATTTAGCGTTTTCCAATGCAAATAATACATCCCCCAACCGGTGCTCTAAAAGCAGCGAGCGACTCCAGCTGCAGAGCCACAGGTTACCTTTCCAAAACATTACACGAATAAATAAAATGAGAAAATATCTCATTAAAGCAATCGCTATCAATAGGAATCACAGAAAAAGATAATGAAACCGTATACAATACTCATAAAAAATTCCAGAGTCAAAAAGTAAAATTGTACCCTAAGAGGATTATCTTTCAATAGCTATAAATGCATGAGGAGAAAATTGATGAGGGCATTCTCATATATATCCTTTCTAGAAATATCACCAAGAAGGCAACTATTACTCACAAGATCACGACGATCCTGATCACTCTTGAAACCTTGAAGCCACTTGGAACTTAGATAATATTTTGTGGATCCACCATGAATCAAAATATATCATAAAATCAAAATTTAACATGCATGGCTAGTTCTGGAGATGCTAGAGTACAACATCAAGAGTGTTCAAATTTAAAGGCAGAAAAACATGGATACAATTGTTAAAATACACTTCTACAGCATTCCAAGACTGCAACCAACAAATGGTTCCGGTGCAAGTCAACCCTCCTTTTTTCAAGGGGGAAATGAGGGGAAGGGGAATCCATTGGAAGCTTGAATTACTTGTAAGATCACTAATCAAGCTCTAGATCACCATATAATCAACTCATTTCAGAGCAAATCTATAAATATATAAAAGTATAATACATTAGTTACTGTAGATGTGTTGTTGCCATTTCTTGACAAGTGGCTTTTTTTGGGGGGGGGGTGCTCGGTGGAGAAGAAGGGAAGGAAGGAAAGGAAGGAAGAAAAAAAGGGGAAAGAGAAAGGAAGGACAAAAGAGAAAAAGTAAAGACAAATTTGCATTTTCTATTTAGGGTTTAATTATTATAAAAATTTATCATTATAAATTTATAAAGAGTTTTTATCATTAACAATTTGTTTTATATTTTATATATATCTTTATATGTCTATGTTATTTTTCTTATTGCTTTTAACTAATTTTTTTTATATTTTGTTCATGATTTCAATTTAGAAAAAAAAAAAAAATTATGTTTTCATATTTTGTTCATATCATATATCAATTCATGACATATTTTGTATAATTGTTATAGTAATTTGATTTAAAAGAATTGTTTTAAAAACATATTCATATTCTCAGTTTTTTTTTTCATATTCATGTTTGTAGTCTTTTCGCATTCCAAGTATTATAATTTTAAATAGATTTTTATACATAATCATTAGTCATATAAATTTTAATATGTACGCATATTCATATTATATTCATGTTATTTTTTGAGTATTTTAATTATTTTGTTTTTATTTCTTATTTCAATTCATCTAATATTTTTTATAGTTTTTTGCAATGATAAGATATTTTCTCTAAATTTATTTACTTAATATATTAAATATAAAAAATATTTAAGTAATTTGACATAGTGATCTTTAATTTTTTATTTTATTTTTAAATAACGTATTTAAATGTTTTGGACCTTACGAAGATTCGTATTTGACCAGATGAAGAAAAAAGTTAAAAAACTATTTTTATTTTAAGTTTAAATGATGTACTTAAAGTGGTTAGTCTACATATTCACTTCCTCATTGATTTAAAATTCATAATATCCATTCGAACAAAAATTATTTTATTTTTAAATAATATATTTAAAAGAGTTAATATGTATATTCACTTGCAGATCAATTTAATATTTGTATTGAGTCACTAAGGAAAAGAAGTTTTTCTTCTTATTTTTATCTTTCTAAAATTTTAAAATGATTGGTTCGTCTGTAAACTTATAAGTTAATTTAAGATTTATACTCGATCTAAATAATTATTGTAAATTTAATTTCATTATTATCATAATATAATATGCTATTAACATTGTTACAATTTTAAAATAAAAATTTAAATAAATAATTATAATTTAATATTAATTAATTTAAAATTATTTTTTAAATATAATTAATTAAATTTTTATAAAAAAAAGTAAAAATCCACAGCTCAAGCGGGGTTAAATGTTATGGTGAAAACTATATGCTGACTTTAGCATCCTTCTAAGACTTAAGTGCTTACATGTCCAAGCAAAGAAGAAATGCAAGCGCCGGTATGGAGAAGAGGACTTTCTTTGCCCGGAGCTAACCCACCTCCAACTGAACCAATGCTTCCAAATATCTGCAAACTACAATGAGAAGAATGCAACTGAAAGAGATATGCATATTAAAAGGTGTGGATCTGGATTGGTAAACCTTGGAAATTCCAATCCGAATTCATAAGAATTTTAAAATGTTACTTCCTTTCTATTAAAGAATTAAATGACCGCTAGTTTATGGTTAAGCTCAGTTTCAACATCAAGCTGGCAAGATTATTATACCTTTCAATCAAGGTTCTGAAAAGAAGGATACCAGTGATTTCAATTTCTCAAAATTAAGATAAGAATTGAATCACGCTTTAGTGATAGCTCATTAATGAGTATAGTAACAAAAACAGAGAGAAAAATCTAAACTTACCATTCAAATAACCCTTGATTTGAGGAATACGAGAAACCTGCTGCCGCCGGTGCAAATTGGGCAATGATATATAAGTTAATCAAGATGTCAATTAGAAAACCAGCCAGATAAGCCTTTTGTATTATGTTAAAAAGTCGAGCAAAACTTCCATTCAGCAAAGTTCTCAACAGGAATATTGATAAATACAGCAGCTAACCCAGCACCTGAAAGCAATTAAAACGGAAAAGAAAAAGGTCATCCATACTCCCGCATACCAAATCGGGAAAAAAAAATCATACAAAAAACAGATAAAAGTCCACTACCTATAATAAAACGAATTACTTAAAAGCAGAGCATTATAAAAATTCTTAATTTTATCGAGGTTAAGTAATGATTTATCTAATTACTAATTATTTCTACAGCTTTATGAACCTAACAACTGTGCAACTTTAAGAGTACCATTCAGCATTCAGTGTAAAAACACTATGAAAAACTATTTCTCAACTTTTTTTTTTTTTTTGCTAAATCAGACATTGTATAAATAAAAGGCACTATCACAGCACTAGAGAACACAGACCTCAACTCCTAAGATTCAAAGAAAATTCAGTACAAAACAAAGAGAGCAACCGCACCATGAAACAGATACCATTACCACCTATTCCGATTGCGATAACCCCAAAAAGAATCCACCACTAAAACTTAATAGCCATGCCGTTAAACCTTCAGATCAATCAGCCCTTGCCTTGACAAACTAATCAGCACATTACTATTCGTTTCCCAGAAGATATTAACCCACAGAATATTCTTGCATTTATCCAGTAACCATTCATTTTCACGGTTAGTCTTCCATAGAATCCAAGGTCTTTACCCTCTTTATTGCGCCAAGCTAGAGCTACACAAGGCTCAAATTCAATAATCAAATCAAAACACTTGAGTAATTCCCCAAGTTAACAAACAACGGAAGCGCAACTATAACTGCTAACGGCTCTGCAACATTGGAATATCACCAGCTCATCATGAAAAGACAGCTCAAGTATTACCAGCTTCATCGCACAATATCCCACCACATCCAGCCGTAACAAGTTCCCCACTAGCCGAATTATCAAGTGGTATTTGAAAAATCAAAAACCAATCGTTTGAACTTTGACCCTTGTTGTCTCCAATACCCATCTTCTATTAGCGTACAGCCCAGAGCCTTCTGAGCCAGCTTTTTCCTCAATCTCATTTTGATTAGGAACTTTCACCTCAATATTACCTCATTTATCCTTATTTTACCTTTTCAAAAAAGATTTAATTCTACTTAAATTATTCTTTTATCATAAAACCATCTGATCCAACACAACGCGACACATGCCGTTCTATTCCTCCTTTGATTTATGCCATGAGCTTCTTATCCTCCAACATCAATGGAACAAATGAAAAGGCTTAGGTCCCGAATCAAACCCATCTGATGATAACAGGATCGGACAATGGCCAAAAATAGACCTTTTTAAGACCCCTCAAGATATATCATTGAAAGGGATAATCCACAGAGGTGAAAAAAAAACACCTGTCAAATGTGCTATATCAATTCCCCCAGCCGAATCATGTAAATCTTTTACCCACATATGGCATCTCCGCTAATTCAATCCACTTCACAAACATATTGAATTCTTACATCTCAGCGCTTCCATCCGAACCTCTATATCTTATCGTCATGCATCTGAGAATTAAAGTCACCAATTAAATACCAACTACCCTCCATTTTTTTTTTAAAAAACTTTAACATCCCATAAGCGTCTCTTAGTTCCCTACATATCACATGGAGCATAGACACTGCAGACTTCACAATCAGAGTCCCATCAACCCTTATTCGTCAAAAAATCTATCAGATTATCCACTGCATTCAACAAAGGACTCAAATAGCGTTGCACTATGGCCACTATTTAGCAGTTTTGATTCGTTATTAATATCGTGACCAATATTTGACAGCAATTGACCACGATAACATTCAATATATCCACAACCACAATAAATGTAATACGACCGAAAATGCATCTACGATCGCTTTTTAAATCTCAGCATTCAACCACAAAACTATTATCAACCCATACAAACAATAAACCCCCATATTGACCTCTTACCGTTACAAAATCTCATTGAAAATTATAATCAACCCAGAAACTTGCAATTTTTCTTCATTCAACTCTTGTAGCATTTGTATTTTGAATTGCTACCATCTCCTCTTTACACACAATCATGATTCTTTTTTAAAAAAGAGAGCATTTCCACAGGCTACCTAAACACCGTAAATTCCAACTCAAAAGTCTCATTTTAACACTTCCAACCTCAAACTAGAAAAACCACTAAAAAACATAACATTAAAATAATAAAATACAAAACATGCAACTCATACCAACACAAAGAATTACTGTCTTCTTGCATTGAGCTCTTAATTCTATTAATAACCACCTCATCCTCACAATCAGCGAAACAACCCAATTTCTTGCCCAATAGCCAACCCTTTTCCTAAGTCCCTAAAATCCCCTTCAGATAAGAGTCATTTATCACTTTGTTGCTTTCCACCAAATGCTCTGATCTTTTTGCCCACCTCTCTTTTTCCTCTTTTAGATTATTTTTTCTTACGATATTACACAACCAAATTCTTTTTCTTCCTTCTCAACAACCTTTCACTCCTACGCGTGCCTCCAAGATTTAAGTACAAGGAAAAATCCCTAGGGATAATGGGCTTTTCAGCCTCATTGACCCTTCCATTGGCATACCCACATTCAGCTTCCCCAATGGCTTTCTGATAGGCATACTCCACATTAAAAGCCCCGTACTCAACCTGACTCGGCACAAAAAAAAAGAAGATAGCACTATTCAACCCAATTCCATCCTCTACTTCACTAATCCCCTCCTCCGACGTAGCGACCACCCTGTCAGCACTCTCATTGGTTTGCTTTGTCCCTTCGCCAGCTGTAGTCAGAGATCAGCTACGAACCTCATCAACAAGGTCATCCCTAATGCTACTATCATTAATAGAGGTTGATTTACCACCTTCTTCTTCTTGTAGCTGCGTCTGTTCCTCTTCTAATCTGGGAACATTCTCTTTCACTCGTAGTATTAAATCACAATTGCAGATTTGTTAATTGTCATGCATGCAGTCGCGGTATCACAGTTACAGATGTTACGAACATTACATAACTTATAATGATTATTGCGGACATTATTTTTTAAAAAAAAAATCACATTTCCTTTGAAAATAATACATTTATATATTTTGATATCATATTTTATTATTCTAGTATTCACAATAATTTTTTTGAGTTTATTTAATTTATGCTCTAATTTTATAAATAAAATTTTTTTAAAAAATATAATATAGGTGATAATACTATTCAAACATTATTAAAGTAGGATAATAACAATCATAAATTCAATAAGTAGGATACAAATAATTTCACATTTTCAAATGAAATGTTAATTGAACATCTTTTAAAAAACATCACAAATATAAAAACTTCATCTTCATTTAGTTCACCACCTAATTGAATGGCGTGGAGAATCCAAAACACCTTTACTTTCATCACTTCTTTCATTTTGATCACCTTCCCATCCATACGAGGAAAAAAAAGTAAAATTCCTAATTGTATTATCTCTTGAAAGTGATGGAGGTATGACATTCTATGCAAAATGTGAAAGAATAGAACCATAAGGCGTATCATTGATGGGAAGCATGAGATGTGGCAAATGGTATAAATAAGGTTCATAACTAGAATTTTGTCCAAAGTAAGATGGATATAATGTCTCTAATTGGTAAGAATAACTAGTTTGAGACAATGACTCACTAATTTCATTCTCATTAAAACTTGTAGTTAAATTACGTCAGTATGAACAGTAAATGTCTAAATGAATCATGAAAGACTTCATTCAACCTCTCTTGAGTTCTACTATGCTTAAGTCTTTTATTTTGGAAACTGCTAAATGCATTTATTCCAAAACAAACTTGTATAAACATCATCAGGAAATCTACACATACCTTGTTCTCCATATAAGGACTAGAATGCATTTATTTAAGTTCTTTTAGATACGCACCTCCATCATTGCCGTAAGAATTATCACCATCATTGCCACCACTTGATGCAGATAAATGAACACTTTCCTTATTAGATGAAGTGAAATATTATCCATATCTACACTTTTAAGTTTCTTTAGCAAGATTTTTATTATCACTTCCATTGAGTAACTCTTTAAGCAACCATGTAAAATTTTATTCATTATTGAGCCTCGCATCCTCTTTTTCTTCAAGTCATGCATTTAACGGATTATCCTCATCAAAAAAGAATTATCGAGATTGATCAAATTAAACCTTATTTCTAATTCTCTTGCACTTTTTCTTCGCATGTGCCTTAGCTTCAACTTCATATTATAATAAATATAAACTAATTTTTTAAGCTTTTTGTGCTTTTGCTTGATTATTTTCTTGGCTTGAATCAAGCTAAATCTACTCTAAATACGATCACAATTTGAAGATAAAGTTGTTTGACCCAAAATTCTAATAGCAATTTGTTGAAGTTGAGATGCACAACTTCCATAATGAATCAATCATTTAGCTATATGAAACACAAATTATAAGATGCAATTAGCAAATTACATATAAACATATCTCATTATGTAATTAATTATAAATGTCAAATTATTTTTACTAGGATTAGCCTTTGGAATTGTAGCTTGAAATAATGTTATACCAAAAGCATCAATTTTATCCCGATATAATAACAACTAAAATTATAAATTAGTAATTATATAAAAATAATAAATTATAAATTTATTAAGAGTTAAAGTATATAAATATATACATGATTCATTGCCAAAATTTGATTATTCAAGCTAAACTCTAGCTTTTATATAACATGTCTAACCCCATTCATGGTTTGATGAATCAAATACTTGAGGAATTGCCTCCATATTGAAATTGTCAATTTAAGAAGTATCTTATACAATAAATAAATATTATAGTAAGTATTTAAATAGAATACTTTACGATTTAAATTATTTGCAAGTTTTACAACATATCAACAGAATACAAATCATTATGAAGTTGAGAACCCCATCTTTTATCCATGATATCTCGATATCTTTAAAAATAAAGGTAGTCTTTTTTAATTACCAACCCTGCTCTATCCATAACTTCGTAAATAAAACCCATGGTTGGCATTTCGTCACGATCAGACATTCTCAACACTTTAAGCAATGGTTTTTGCACATTCAATATCTCAACTTCCAAAATTCTTTGGAGCTAATAATTTTCATTAATTCTAATCTAATTTATTTTCTTGCATGCTTAGACCTTTTCCAGTTTGAAGTTGTAATCATTTTTTTAATGTCTGTTTATTTCTCGTAATGCTCTCAAAAGTTATGAAATTGGTAACAAACCTAGTTATTCCAAGTCATAAGAGTTCTTTTCCCTCGGTATACTTTTTCATGTAGTCAATTGTCCAAGTATGATTGTATATTGCATATGAAACTTGTTATCTTTTTACCTTATTTAACACCTTTTTCACACTTTTTTTTACCAATCTATTCAAGAATAGGATCCAACTAATGAGCAGAATATGCAACCAAATATAAATGCTTTTTTTCTTTTGCATCAACATATTATCGCCAACTTTGAAAGCTACTTCATTATCAACAACCATTTGAACAACGTATTCTTCACCAATATCATCCACCATTTGTCATTAAACTAAAATAATACTCAGGATTATGAGAACTAACATTGCTAGCATTAATAGATTATTTAAAAATAGTATAAATCAAGAAATTGATGATGCGTTGATTAGTAGTCATTTTCTACCCAGCACACACAATAGTCACTCCTTTGTCTTCCCATATAGGTTTAAATTTATCTACCCATTCTTGAATTTCCTTGTATTCCTCATCCAAATACACTCTTATCACCTCATGAATAGAAGGCCCTAACTGATTTTCCAACTTCTACTGTAACTTGAAGTATAGGTTGTAGAAATGGTGACTCAGTAGTTTGTGCAAGTAAAGCCTCATGCAAGATCAATTTTGACATTGCTTTTCCTAGCTGAGCTTTTGCATTTTTTTTTTTAGAAATGTTTGAAGTAAGTTTTTGCTTGCTTTGAACTTTTAGATCCTTGGAGAACAGGATCCAAGTTAGCTAAAACTTTAGGAGAGTTAAGATTATTCTATTGATGTTCAATCCTACTTCTTTTAGAAGTATGAACACTAAATGATCTTCTACATTCACAAATAGCATTAGTGTTTGCATGTGATCTAGAACTACTATCCGTAATCTCATAAATTCCATCCTGACCAATTTGTGCTCTTTGACGTTGTTTTTCTTCCCATTCAGCTTAAGATCTTAGACTTTCACATCTTGTAACAATCAGGTCATCATCATCAGCAGCAACACTATCTCTATAGTCTCCATGGTCTTTTAGTCTTATTCTTTCCTTTAATTCATTTCTCCTCTTCTGCTTTGCAACTTTTTAATTATGAAATTTTTTAACCTGTTGGGTAATATTTTTTCTCGTTTCTGTTAAAACCTTTTGACAAGGTGCTACGTTCCCTCTTTTGGTAGCCAAACGCTCTTTTAATTGTGTTACTCTTCCTTTGATAACTCTACCATAAATTTTGCATCTAATATGCTTATGATTACCTTCAACAACTTCCCCCCTCTTCTAACTAAAATCATCACTAAGGGGTGCTCCTTCTTTATTTGTTTTCATGTGGCATTATTACTTGTAACTACATGTTAAATAATATTATGCATTACTTAAGATCAAATAACAAATAAACCCCATATATATATATATATCAATGCCTATATTAATTTATGATACATATATAAAATTTAGAGTTTACTTTTTAGGCTTAAAGATTTTACAGAAATGATAGAAAATAAGTCAAATACTAAAAGCAAAAAATACAACAAATCATATTTGTAGACACCTTATTTTATCTAAGCCAGTTTTTGGCATTTTAGGAGTTAGGTAAAATATGATAAAATCAGAAAATAAAAATAAAAATAGAGGGTGATTGTCGGGTGCCATGTTGCCAGGCACTATTAGGTGACATGGTGCTAGGCAAAAAAATTATTTTGGGAAGGTTAAATGCCTATAGGGTGTATTAAAGAAAAATATGAAAATGAGGCATCAAAGGCCACTTTTCATGGTGTCACCAAGGTCATTCAAATGAATACATAGATCAATTTCTCACTGTTTGTTAACCAAGTTACGGTAACTCAAGAAGCCATGTCTATGTGCAAGTTATATTGGTACACAAGTATTGATATGAGGCCTTTACGGTGCAAAAACTTAAATTTTCACATGTAGTATCGATACTAGAGGGTTTGGTATCGATACCCAGGGTGTGGTATCAATACCTAGCATGTTTGTATCAATACAGGCCTTGATAGACACTAAGGTTGTGATTTTTAGCAAAATGTATCGATACACAAGCATGAGTATCAATACAAGTCCATGGATTATCGATATAGGCCTCTAAGTCTTGAGGCTATAAACAATTTTTGCTCTTAGTATCGATACACAGCTCCTTGTATCGATACACAGGGGTAAAAATTACCTTATGTATTGATACAACATGTTTTGTATCGATATAGTTAGGCATTTTGCCTTGCTCGGACCATTTTTCAATCTTCAAAATTTTGATTCAAACATGTTTTTGGCACCAAGAAACTATCATAAAACATTGCAAACCTTGGCTTTGGGCCTATGATCGGATTTAAACAAATTTTAGAGCCCAAAACAATTAATGACAAAGGTCACTTTCACAAGATATATGGTTGTAAAAGGGTGGCAGGCATATCATCAACTGGGAGGCTATTGCAGCCTTTTTACTCTCTTTCTCAGCATAACAAAACCAGTGAGAAGAAAACCAGTGAGCATGGTAGCTGGAGATATTCCTTGGTCCAGGAGAGAAAAATAAAAAATGCCCTTGCCTTGTCTCATAAAGGCATTGGCTAAGCATTAGATTAAAAGGACTCTCTCCTATAAAAAAATTCTCAGCTATCAAAGAAGCTCTCCAGTAATCCTAGAAAACTCTTCATCCATCCCCATAAATCCTCTATCAACTTCAGCTCTAATAACTGACTAAAACACTATTCCATTGCCTTTCACCTTCAACCAACCTCCACTATCGTAGCTCCCCAAAACCATCACCAAAACACCTTCAAAAACTAAACCTTTCACATACTTTCATTCTTAAAACACCTCATCAGCAACCATATTACCATAAGGCTTCTTCTTTTCACCATTTTCTTGCTAAACAATAGCAAAAAGAAGGAAAGAACTGAGTTTAAAGTTACTGCTTTAAAAAAAGGAAGAAACTTTAAGCTTTTGTTGGTATACTTTTTACCTTGTTCGATATATTTTCTGTTTTGATCATTCATTTCATTTTATTGAGCCCTTTATGCTGCCATGACCTTCCTAATACTCTTATGCATCTTTGTTGCCTCGGTTGTGGTAATCTTAGGATCTTGATAACCCTCTTGACACTTTGATGTTTTTAGATATATATAAACTCACCATGCTTCGTTTTCATCATCATACATCCTATTTCATGCATCTTTTTCCATGTTCCTTCGATATTCACATATCCATTTCATATTTAAATGGTCATCTTAATGTTTTTTAGGTATGTTCAACTATTTTTCTTGTGTTTTAAGGAGGTTCATGAAATAAAAATGCTATCTTGACAACTCTAGCATCTATTCTTTTTTAAACATGTTCATATTATCTCCATTGCACCCTGTTTGTCATCTTCATACATTTTTGTCACCCATTTCCATGTTAAAGCATCTTTTTTGCATGTTTGCATGTTTAATCCTTGTTTATCCTTGTATGGGCTGTATTTAGTTTATGATATCTCCATTAAAATACTTGCTAGTTTCTTACAAACTAACTTTTAAAAACATCCCCAAGTTAAGTCATGTTACCTTCAATAGATGAAGAGTAGCATGGACTTGATGTTTTCATCAAATTAGTCTCCCAATATTGGGGGTAAATCAACATTTCAGCTCTGGATTCATGGTGAAATAAGTTCATTTTTCAAAAAAAAAAGAAAAGAAAAGAACTCATTTTAGTATTAATCCTTGATCTTAAGTCTCGTGTTCCTTTTTTGTGACATAGTCAACGGGTTGTTCCATCATCCCAAACTACTATAGCATTATGCAATGAACTTCTGAAACCCATGTTACTCTCAGTCGCAGACATTCGGATGTCCTAAGACTAAGCCTATCTTCAAAAAACCTGGAGTATCAAATTATCCCTATGTTTTTCCTCTAGTAGCACTGTAGTCTAAACTTGAAAAATCATTTTAAAACCATAAAATATTTCCTTTGACTTTTCTAATATTTTTTCTTTATAAGGCATTTAATTACCTTTCTAACAGTGTCTTACTTGCCCTCGGATCGTCCCAGATGAGGAACGATGATTTTTTGAACCTTTGCTATCCGAAACCCCTGGAACTAGCGTGCAACATTTTGTTTAGGCCATTTTGGCCCATCAGATAATTTTTATGAAATTTCCAAATATTTTTCCCAAAATGTTCACAAAATTCCCTTTCCAGAAAGGTATTATCTATAATTTAACGATCTCGGATAAGCTTAGAATGATTTTTTGAAATCCAACATGCCTTTTTAATTGTACATGCTGGCAGTGCTAAGATGAACCTAACTTCAAAAATTAATTCCGCCTAGAAAGTGATTTTCTAGAATATTTGGAATATTTTTTTATATTAAACCTTGTTGAGTTACCTTTCCAATGGTACCTCATTAACCCCCTAAGGCTTTCAGATGTACCCAAAAAAATGTAGGAATAGAGGGGACATAATGTTGTCCCCTATTTTCAACCTAATTTTTTAATCTCCTTTTATCGAGACGTTCGGATGTCTTGAAATGCACCCGTTTAGTCTCCTTTACAACATTAACCCCTTTTGACTCAAATCAAGATTAAAATACAAAAAATAAGATTTCATATTAAAATTTTTGCTAGTGGAGATATTTTAACTCCACTACTCAAAGGGGATACTCTAACCACGTTTTTTAATTAAAGTTTAAATTTTCTCCTTGTTCCTAAATGTTTTCCTAACTTTGGGGATATTCCAACCCCACTACTCCGAGAGGATACTCCAACCCCTTTTTTTAAAGAGATACAAATTTTTTCTTTATTCTTAAATATTTTTATGACTCTATTTTAAGGGATACTCCAACCCCGCTTTGACCTCAAAAAATTAAAATTTTCTCTCTTCCGTATGCCTCAAAACTATTTTGATAGAAATCATCTTTCTTCTTTAAATTACCATCAAATCCATACTGGTCTCTAAAATTATCATCTCAGTTATTCTTCAATAATCGAAGGCAGTTATGAGATACATTTTGGTCATCCCTCTTTTTTATGTTCTTTTGTTTGTGATTGCTTGTTTATGATATTATTATATTTCTCATTTTTTGTTTTACTAACTCATTTCCTTTTGTAGTGATTATTATGCATCCATATTTAAAATTTGTTTTTCAATAAAATGTACAAGGAGATGTTTCGTGTTCGTATCTTTCCAGTGCTTAATACAAAACATCCAATTTTTTAAAATCTAATCTAGACATCATTTTCACAAAAATCCCTATGTTCTTCACATCTCCGAGGCGCATAGGTGATCTAATTATTTTTAGAAAAAACCTAGATTTCCATTTTCCAAAACTTCATGCATTAAAGAGAATTGTATCTAAATAGAGACCAAATGGAATCATTTAACCGAGACCAAAGGGAGACATGTTTAGTAGGTACCAATTTCAGGCATCGTGGGGATGCTAGTCCTTCTTTGTCCGGAAGTAACTCCCAAGCCCAACCAACTAATCTCTAGACTTCGTAGATCTTGATATTAGTGTTTGAGTTTCGTAAATATTGTTTTCAATAGGAGTCCGATCTTGCCTAGCTTAAAATGATCGGTGGCGACTCCAAGTTTATGGTCACTTCATGGTGGCCATCCGAGACTAGTCAGATGAGCGATTCGCTCGACAATCTCTTCCCTTTCATCCCTATTATTACGCCTAATCCAAGTCTCGATCATGGGATACCTCAAAGGCTCGACCATAACCAACCATCATTTATTTTAAGTCGAGTGCGTTATGCCCTTCAAATCATCTGAAGTTTTAAAGACCAGGCATGTGGTGACAATATTCTAAGATAATCTCTACTTAAACTTCTCAAATTTAACTAATAAAGCATGTTATTTTTTAAGCTAAGTAATAAACAAAATAATAGTATATTAAAAAACACTTAGCTAAAACTTACAAATTAATGAGCTGGTTAAAGGTTGAATGCTGAATAGAGAAGAGTTGATAAATTTTTTCTATTTTTTGTTTCCTAGTTGAGCTTAGATTAAGAATGATACATTTATTCTAGACACACTTAAATTTCACACTAAAACACAACTCTTGAACGAAAAAAGAAAACTATTAAAGCAAAAAATTTGAAATATGATTCTATTCCTTACAAACATAGTTTGAAATAAAAAAATTTGTTTATGTTTTTCCAAAAAAAGATTTTGTCCTTAAATTTAAAGTATCAACCTATGAGTCTCATAAAAAAGATTCTAAAACCATGCTTCTTTTGTAAAAAGAAAGCATAACAAGAAAGAGCTACAAGCAATGATAAAAAAAAGAAAGAAAAAGAAAGCCTGACAAGAAAGAGCTACAAGCACAGGTCTTACAAGATACATCAACCAAAGGCATTTTTTACACAAAATAGAGTGGATCTCTCTATCTTGGTCATATAAAGACAAATGATAGAGGTGATCCAGCAATACGAGATTGATAACTCTATAAAATGGAGTTATTAGTTCTAATTATGCATATGAAATTAGCTAAGTTTTAGAGATTTTTATTGAAATTTTATTTATACTAGTATTATTTTGTTTAAATTTTATTTATTTTTAGTAGTTTTTAATTTATTATTATTTTCTCTCCTATATTTTAATTACTTAGTTATTTAAATACTTTCCTTAATTTTTTAGGTTAAAACCCAAATGAGTTTCCAAAAGTGCAACAACTTAATCAAGAAGTAAAGTGGATCCAATCAAGCAAAGTGATTAAATTTAGAAATTTTCAAAAATAATATGTTTAAGATACTTGGAGACCAAGTTTCCACTTTCAAGGTTTTGCTTATAAATAAGATTCTTAAGATTAGACATAGGAAAGATCTCAGATATTCTATAGTTTTATTTTTCTCTAGTTTTCGAAAGAAGAGAGCAACCACCATAATATTCAAGAAATTAGAGACATTTTGGAGAAACTTGAAAATCAAAGATTCGGTCAACCTTAGTTTTCTCTTTCTCTTTACTCTTTTTATCTTTATTGTATTATTTATGATGGTGAAACTCTTTAGTTTTATCTTTTACATATTTATTATGAACTAGGTTTATTTTTCTAAGGTTGCAATGGAACACAATATGTAATTTGAATTGTTTTATTTTCTTTTCTTGCTTTAATGGTATTTAATTTGTTTGTTCAATCTTGTTTGTAATGCTTCTATTTGCTTGATCACCAATTAGATTGATTTGGTAATCTTAATGAACTTGAAAAAAGGAATTTTGTGTTTTAGACCTGGATTAAATCACATATATTTCATATTAATTTATTAAGATGAACTGATCTACATGTTAGATAGGAATATACGAGCATGCCATATGTAACTACATTAGAGTCGAAGCTTAATGAGTTTCTTTTAATTCAATTTGCATAGGAATATAGTAAATTGGTTAAAAGAGATATTTTTATAAGACCATCAAAAGATACTTATAAATAAATTAGAGATCTAGGTTAATAACTCATTATCAATAGCCAAGTTAAAAGAGTAAAGTTTTACTCAAATGAAGTTTTGAGGGAAATTATAATCCTAAGTGTTTATTATTATTATTATTATTATTATTATTGTTGTTGTTATTATTAGTAGTTTGAATTTATAATTTATAATTGTTTGT
>JBBYHK010000018.1:2174356-2218877 GCA_038382065.1 Adansonia grandidieri | reverse complement strand
TTATAATTTCACCTTAATAATTTGATTTAATTATCTTGGTCCATTTATTATCATGTGGGCCACATAAAGTCCAACAAAAACAATCGTGGACCAAGATGGTGCAGTATATTTCTTTATTAGGAAGAAATAGACAATAACATAAAACTATGTAAAGGGAAGAGGAAAAAACTTTTGATTTTCGAACAAAATTTAAGAAGTGAACAGTTTTAATTCTTCGGATCCATTTTAAAACAACAATAAATGAGAAATTACAAAACGGTAACAGTTTTTATTGTCAAACAAAACAGTTACAAATAAGATAAAAACAGCTTGGATTTACAATTAATTAAAATTGTTCAATGTGGAATTGTCTTTATCACCAAGCTAATTAGGTTGGGCGGAGCTCCAAAAAGATACGGCCCGCTCATATATTTAATTCGAGCCCAAGCCTATGCTTGGCTCAGCCCTTGTTGTTCAAGTTTTTATAAGCCTCAACCCTCTCCCAAAAGTTTGAGTGCTTGCTCTTTTCGACCCAACTCTTATGTAAAAATCATATTTATATAAAAGCACATACCATAGCACTTTCGTTATCAACGTGGGATTTCTTCTAACCTCAACACCAATTAGTGTTCTTCCTTTTCAAGTAGACACAATAAAATTAATTTTTTATTTACTATATTTATCAATCATGTAATATAATTTTAAACTGTGCATCTATGTGTAATAAACGTATATATACTATACAATCAACTTTATGTACGTATTTCGTATTTATACAACCTTAATTTTACAATTATATCCAACAATTAACACTCAAATGTGTTGTTGACAATACTACAATAGCACACAAAAATGAAACTTTAAATACTAAATATACATTTTAAAAATAAACATGCCTTATTAAAAAATTTCACAAACTTTTAAGGTTCATTTGTAACATTATCCCTCAAACATATGTTAAAATAACTAATTAAAGTAAAATTAAAAATTAAATTAAACCAAAACGAAATTGAATCATTGGAAATTCAAAATAATACTATGAAGCAACATGGAAGGGATGCAAGAACTAGTAAAATAGAAAAAAAAGCAAGCTCTGTAACATTTGATTATTTTTCATATGTTACTGTTTCTATACATGCATTACGTTAGGTTTGGTTCAAAAGAATGAAATAGGCCTGTAATAGAATAATTATTCTATATGAATAAAATAGACCAGAAATTGAAAAGCTATAGAAGTAATTTAGTTCAATGAAATAGAACAATATAAGATTCGAATCCCCTAAAGCAATCTCTTATTCCATCGAAAGTCGGAATAGCCACAATAGGGGCACTAAATGGCTATTCAATGATTTTATCGAGTGATGCTGTAATCGGCTATTATGTGGAATAGCCATTTTGCAAACAAAGAGCCGTATTACTGTAGTGCACTGAATATGTTTATAATAAAATTTCTATTATAGCGAATAAAATCCATTATTAGTGTTTTTGCCTTTTTTTTGCATGGGTAACGATATTACTTTTTTCTATCAATAAATTATCTATAAACATACATTAAAGCTATATTTTTAATTAAAAATCAATTGAAAATATTATTATTATTATTATTATTATTATTATTATTATTATTATTATTATTATTAAAGCAAACTAAATGCATTATTAGTCTTTTTGCCTTTTTTAGCATAGGTTTACAGGGGTTGGGCTCCCTTTCATTATTTTTCTATCAATTACTATTCAATACAACCTTAATCATCATCCATAAACTTGACTTTGATCTTGACTTTGACAATTTATAAGTGAATCTTATAAATATGAATGGTGTTGATAAAGGTATTGAAAAAAATGAACAAAAAAGTAATGAATGGGAGCTCAACCCAAGTAACGCCATTACTTTTTTTTTCCATCAATAAATAATCTATAAACATACATTAAAGCTATCTTTTTAATTGAAAATCAATTGAAAATACTATTATTATTATTACTATTATTATTATTATTATTATTATTATTATTATTATTATTATTATAAACAAAGAAAGAAAACAGAAAAAAATGGAGAAAAGGATATAAGAAGGAACGAGAGAAAAAAAAATTTATATATTCATATGGTATTGTTGTTATTTTTATATCATACTCGTATTGAATGTATTATATATTCATATAAAATTTTGACACTTCAATAATTTTTTATATAAATTTTGAGATGTTCATATATTTATGTTGTATTTATATTATTTTTTTTTGTTGTGTTATATTATAATTATTTTTTCATGTCGTTTATAAAATTACTAGGTTTAATTGATATTATATATTCAAATAACTCTCATTTTATATCATCTATCATATAATAATTAACTCTTTATTTTTTTGAAAATAAGATCGTATTATTTTTTAGTTTTTTCTATTATTAAATTAAAAAATTTATATTATTGATAAATGATCAATAAAAATTAAATTTTGAATAATAATATGAAAGATGTTGATGTAAGTGGATTTTTTAAAGTTTTATGAATTGAATGGATTCAGATGTCTTATACTCTTTTGAATCAGAGTCAAAGCAAATTTGAATAATGAATATCTAAAGGTTCAAATTTGAATCCGCTTCGAATTTGTCACAAATAGTAAATACAATATCGAAATATGTAATATTCGAATCCACAAAAAAACAAGAATATTGTCGAATATTAAAATTTTTATCATCCATCGCCACCCTTAATCACAAAAGTTAAAAAAATTCTTTGTTTTCTTATTAATAATTATTTCTTATAATAACATAAATTATGAATTTTTTTTGGTGAGAATCAATTGTGTTATTTTACTAACAAATTAAAATAAAGTGTTAGTCAATTTTGCACTTCTTTCAATTTTTTTCTTATAATATTATTTAAATCAGCATTCAATTAAAAAATAATATTCGTCGGAACCAAATTTGCTGAGTATACAAACTTATAAAGATATATATATTTTTTAAAAATAAGATATAAAATTGAACAACTAAAATGTAAATAGATATCAAATAGTATCAAATATTCGAATCTTTTATCAGTATAAATAAAGTATATTTGAATAACAGATTCAAATATTCAACTAGAGTCCAAGTTAAATCGGATAATAATATTCAAGGATGCATATCTGAATTCACTTTGAATTTATTGCAAATAATAAATACAATATTCAAATATGAAATATTTAAATCCGTAAAAAATAAATAAGATAATTTTAAATATTAAAATTTTAACTATTCATTGTCACTCTTATCACAAAAAATTAAAGAAATTTTAATTTTTAATAATTATTTGTTATAATTATTATAAATTATAAATATTGTTGAGTGAATAACTCATTTATAATTTTACTAACAAATAGAGATAAAAAAAAAAAAAGAGGACAAATGTCAACACTTAGCCCTTTGTAGGATCATTTTAATATTTAGGTATTGAGGTATTTGATTTATTGTGGTTACGATTATTGCATTCTATTTTTTTTCTTTATTTTAATAATTAATATTTTACTTTTTATCGTTATAAGGTCAATTAGAATAGTGTTAATGAAAACTGATTTAATCAGTACAGAAAGTACACGACGATGCCGGCTATGGATCTTCTAGAAAAGATGATTTTAGGTATTTTTAGTAAATACTTGAATTATCACATTTTAACTTTAAGATCATTTTAATATGATTCAAACCCTAAAAAGAAATAAAGTTTTGTCATCTGTCACCATTTTTTTTTTCTTTTAAACCTTTCTCATATTTCACTATTTTCTCTCTATTTCATTTAAAACAATTTTATTTTAATAATATAATATAAATATAAAAGGTAATCGGTATGGTGCAAGCAACATTGTGATTGTTTTTGCATGCACACAAATCCATCATAAATTTTACCTCGAGTAGTGAAATAAGATAGCAAAGGTTCTTTTTCTCGTAACTAAAAGTTTTGAGTTCAAGCCTTAAGTATGAAGTACATTTAAAACTTGATAGAGAACATTAAATCTACGATATAGATTAATTTATAGTACAGTAAATTATGAAAGATTGAATGATTTAAATTTAAAAAAAAAAATCCATCATAAATTCTTGACTCAAATATGCTCTCCATTACACTGTGAATCACTAAATATGAGCATAGAAGACATTTATATAAAAATTGAAGCACTTTCTTTTTTTTTTTTTTCTTTTTTAAGATTAATTGATGGAGGGATTCAAATTAATTAGTTGAAATTTGTGAATAGGGACGAATTCAAAAGGGCAAACAGAGATTTAGATTCTCTCTCGTTTCTCCGAATTTCTTAAATTTTTAACAATTATTTAATTAAAAAATAATAAAAACTTATTTTAATCAATTAAAAATTTATAATTTAACATTTTTTTATTTCGATCCTTAATATAAAGTTTTTAGCTTTGAATTATTGACCAACATTTATGTCCATCGTGGTCTTCAGTCTTCAACTTGAATTGTATGCAATTGACTTTTCCTATTTGCAAGGTCTAATTGTGAATATTTAATAGTTCTTACATGCATGATTCAATTTTCTACATTAACCTTTTCTCAATAAGAGTTTTCTTTTTTCTTTTTTTTTTTTAATTTACTCAATAATAATAGGAATTATATTTTAATCAAAGATTATGCCTTGACATTTTTATGGGTTGAGCTACTTGTTCATTTCGATCAATTAGGGTTGAGCTTTGAAAGGATTTTTTTTTAATTCGTAATAAAATAATTAAAAAATATTTTTATTTAAATTTAATTATAAAATATATCAATATTAATATAAAAATTATTTTTTATTAATTATAAATAATAAATATAAAAATATATTTAATTAAATAAAAAAACTTAAATAAAAATATAAAATATTTTTAAATCGAGATTTAACTTATTCAATGTACATTTCTAACCATATTATTAAAAAAAAGGCCATTATTTTTCATTTGGGTGAATAATAATATTTTTGGAGTACAGATATGGGCCTTGAGGCAAAATGCTGGCACATAGTAATAATCAACAACAGCTCATCCACAAGAAACCCTTATCTTAATCCGTATTAAGCTTTGATTAATCGGTTTTTAAACAATTAATTAGTGCTAGAAAACACAACATCTCCTTGGAAAATCCTCACATGTATACAGCTCTGACCTTACCCGCCCCATGAGTTGCGACCCCACCCTCCCATTATTTTACTAATTATTTATTAAATATGTTTAAATTAATTAAATAAGAAAGAAATACAAGTATAGCCAAATTGAGGAAGCAGATTGCAAAGACTCTTCTCAAATTTCGAACACCAACATTGAAACTTACCTTTACTCGTTCTTTTTTTGTTATTTGTCACATATATATATATATATATATATATATATATATATTGCTTTCTTCTTCTTAACTGATAAATAAACAGTGAGTTGAGAGAAAGGGTCGAAGCGCGTTAGGGTTTTTGGGATTCTTGAGAAGGAGATTGATTAGTAGCGGGGGGATTTTTCTGGCGATGGGAGATGAAAAATCGACGATCGTGATGGCGGGTCGAGATAGAGAGAGTAGAGATCGAGAACTTCTAATCCCGGTCGCTGACTCGGTCCACGATGATTCCTCCAAACCTTCTTCTTCCTCTTCTTCGCATCACGCCGGCCGCGAGGTCTCTTTTTCTCTCATTTCCTTTAAAGAAAATACAGCTTTTTGGTTGCTAATAGACGTTACAGTTGTGATTGAATTCGATGTGACTTGGACTGCAGCTGTTTTTGTTGCTAATTGTAAGGTTGTTATCAAATTCTGTAAATTAATACTTACATAATAGAGAGCTTAATGTGATTTTGTTTGAATGTTTGCTCGTTAACAGAGAGAAGTTGGATGTTTCAAATATACTTTTTAATCGAGAAATTATTGTTTATTGATTTTAGAATACCTATGAAATTGAACTGTTTTATTGTGTTGTAGGATAGGAGTATAATTTACCGAAGCTGTTGAAAATTTGGAATTTGTTTTGCCTATTTTTTAAGTTGTTACCAGAAGATTAGACCATTTGGGGAATAGAACTAGTGGCCGATGGTTGATAGGTTTTTGTCCAAGATTTGTGATAATGGTTGCATTTTTCTCTTAGAGGCTTTGTATGTATCCGGGTTTTATATTTTGGCTTCAAATGCTGCGTAAAGCATGTTAAAGCCTTTACAGAGAGTATGTGATTGCTAAATCTTTGTATTCAATCTCTGTCGTAAATGCCTTTGGATAAATTTAGGATATTGAATTGTAGGCTGGAATTTGAAGTCACTCCTTCCGCTTATGAGATGTGTTGACATTAATTTTTTTTTTTCCTGGTTGATAGAGCGGGTTAAGAAAATTGTAATGATTCCTATTGAAATCTTTCAAAAAAAATGTTTTTAGCCTGTTGCCTGCATGGGAACCATATGCTTATGCTTGTCTATGGATTTGTGTAATGATGCCATTTACATTAATTTTTAAATTTTGCCTGACGAACTTTGTTTTATGCAGACCTTTTACAAAGTTTTCCAGAGCTGGGCTTCAAAGAAGTTCATGACAGGATGGTAAGCGGCATTCTTTCATCTCATTGCTTTAGATTTATGGACTCTTGATGGATATTCGTGCAACTATCATTTGTATGATATTTACTTGATTTGCATAGTCCTACTATTCTCTCCTTACTGGAAAAATGATCCGCACATGCCACCAATCACCTTCTTATCTTATGTCCTTGATCTTGAGTGAAAATGCTTTCACTAATTTATTGAACCAAAATATCTTTGTTTAGCTTTTCCTTTTAATTATGATTATGATAACTTTTATAACTTTGGGCTGTTAATTCTTGGAATAAGAGATGAATTTAAATCCCTTGAGAAATTTCCCAAATTATTCAGTTATTTCATACAGAAAGTGCTTGGTGAAAAATAAGTGTTTCAGTGGGAAGGTTGGGATGCATTGCACTCTCTTTTCTTTGGCATCATTCAGCCATTATTTAATATAATAAGTTTCTTCATTCACATTTCTTTCTGGGGAGAGTTATGTTGGAATCTTCATTTGAGAAGTGAAATGGAGGTGATAGTTTTAATTTTATGACTGGCCGGACACCTTCATTTTGTTTTTCCTTGTTTCCTTATTTTGTCTTGAAATTCCTCTGCTACTTATCTATCATCTTACAAAATGGTAGTTCTTACTATCATGAATTTGTGCAATCCTTTTATTTGATGAACTCAGAAACTTAGTAGATTTGGTTTCTAGTAGTGAATATATTGCAATGGAATTTTATCTTATATAATTTCTATTGTTATTCATGATGCTGTTATAGCTGTAGCTGATTCATAGTTGTCTTGCAGTGTCATTCTGTTTCCTATAGCAATCACTTTCTATATAACGTGGTGGTTTATTCACTTTGTGGATGGCTTTTTCTCTCCAATCTATGCTCAACTTGGCATTGATATATTTGGTGAGCATCTTACTTAATTGTCATTTTGCAAATGATTTATCCTTATCACATATACAAATATCGATCTTTGTCATTTTTATTAAGAATGTCCCTTTTAAGGGTATGTGCCATCTGGTTAACTTATCAGGCCCCTTGATGTTTTTCTCCTTTTTTTCTTCAATAGGTCTTGGATTTATAACTTCCATAACATTCATTTTCTTGGTTGGAGTATTCATGTCGTCATGGTTGGGAGCATCTGTCCTGGGCCTTGGTGAGTGGTTTATCAAGCGGATGCCATTTGTTCGTCATATCTACAATGCCTCAAAGCAAATTAGTTCTGCTATATCACCAGGTCTGAATTCTGCTGGTTTACTTTCACGTGGAATAAAAGTTTAGTTTTTCATTATTAAAATGATTCAGATAGTGACAATCTATGTTCTGCATCACTTTTTATTTTTTACATCTTTATCGTGTTTCAGATCAGAAAACACAGGCCTTCAAAGAAGTAGCCATCATAAGGCATCCACGTATTGGTGAATATGCATTTGGGTTCATTACTTCCTGTGTTACTCTGCAGGTGGGCAACTGAAGTTTTTGTTCCAAAACTATTATTTTGACATGGCTTCCATTGTTTGTCTTATTTTCTTGATTTCATAATTATCATGCTTCACATGATGTTTCTGAATTACATTTTCTTTCCAAAGAACTTTTGGGACTGCTTGTTGCTGAGTGGTTTGGTTCTTGCTTCCTTGGCATTTTGTCGGGAAAGATTTCCCACTGTAATTATTTTCCTGAAATGTAGCGAGTGATTCTCCTTCATTTTGTCCAATGTTATTGAGTACATCCTATGTCATGCTGACTCAACTGAAGTTTGGCAGGATTTTGCATGCAGCAGCAGTATTTGACATCTCATTATGTACTTTTTTTTTTTTGGAAGAAATCTCCTTATCTACTTTTTTGTCCTCTAGACGATTAAAAATTTGGTTGCTTGACTACTGTTTTAAAAATTAAGCGGTGGAAAAATAAGAGATAAGGCACATTAGGCAATTGTGATGAGAAGAATGCTGTTTTTATTCCCTTTTTCATTTTTTAAATGCAGAGCTACTCCGGTGAAGAAGATCTATGCTGTGTCTATGTTCCTACTAATCACCTTTACATTGGTGATATATTCCTCGTCAATACCAACGATGTTATCAGACCGAATCTATCAGTCCGTGAAGGAATCGGTGAGGGATTCCTCTTCTTTTGTTGTCGATATTTACAAATACAAGGAAAAAGCGGGGAGGGGTGGGGGGGATTACATTTTGCTTTCTATTGCCATTTAGTCTATCTTGTTATAGGCCTCCTAACTCTTACTCCATATTGTTTGGGGTGATGGGGAGCATTGTCAATTACATTGCTGAATGGAGAATATCTTGAAATTGTCACTTCACATGAGGATGATTTCTCATTTGTGAAGTGGTGGTCTGTTATGATTGCTATGACTCTTCATTTTTCTTGAAGTATTTGTATCCAACACATATCCAGATATAGATATAAGGATACGATCCTTCAAGGACTTTCCAAATGCATTAAAATCTTAGAATAAAAAATAAACGTTCTTGTGTCGAAACTCACACCTAAGTTTGAGTAATTTTGTTTTAAGCTTATTATGCCTCATTCGTTCTTCCATTTCAGAAATTGTTGTGTCCGGGGGGATGTCCATGCCCCAGATCCTGTCGACGCTAGACACCCGTGTGCCGCTGGAAAGAAGTAGATCTGACAGAAGCTGATCGTTGCTTGTTTACGTAGAGTGTAACACTGTTTGCTTTCAAATATAGTTTGGTTGAAAATAGGGGGCAGGTGGGCAGTTTTTTTGATGTGGGATTATGTTTCTTCCAACTATTAGAACGGCAATGTTATTGTACCTGAATATGTACAAGTCTCTTCCTCGGATGTTCTTGAGCTTCGATTCTGTGTAGTTATATAGCTTGGAATTACAAATTCAATTACCTTCAAGATTGTCTGGAAATCTAGCACTCCTTTTGAATTCCAACAGGCGGTTCTTGCACCAGTCAGCTGAAGGATCCGTATCTGGTAAAATGCAATTAGTACTATTTAATCATAGCATGACATTAAAATTTGGGTTAATACATCATTTGATTTTTGTATTATAATTCGATTTACAATTTGATATTCAAAGAGAAAAATTCATAATTTGGCATTTGAATTTTATTTTCATTACAATGGCTTAGTGATGTTGACAGTATTTTTTTTAACTAATAGAGACGTGACATGTGCATTAGCATTTAAAATTTTTTTATTTTTTAAATTAAAATTTTCAAAATGTTAATGTGATATTGATGTGATAGTTATATCACATGTTACGATTTTATTGATTAAAAAAAAAGTCATATCAGTATTGTTAAAGTTTTGCAATTAATTTTTTATTAGGTATTGAATTATGAATCCAATTATAATATAAAAGTTCAATAATATATTGACCCTTAAAATTTTGATGGCAAATAATGCAATTAGAATGGAATTTTAATCATTTCAATATGCTGGAGCAACCATGTGAAAGGTTATACATAATACAATTGGATTGACATCATGTTTCACCCAAAATTTTGGATCTAGTTTTCATCGTTTTTATTTGAATAGATAAAGAGATTAATTTGAAGTTTTATTTAGATAGATAATGAGATTAAAACAACGATAATAGCAAAATTAATTATTATAATAGTGAGATTAAAATGAATGATAAGATATATTGTTTAGATTCAAATATAAATTTTAATGAAAAAGAAATATGATAATTAAAAAAATATTTATATATAATAAATAGTTAAAAATTATTAAAATTATATTTATATCAATTAATAAAATGTAAATACAAATTATATTATGTTATACAATTATTAAATTTTTTAATAATTTATTTTATTAAAATAAATAAAAAAAATTGAAAAACAAATGAAAAGAAGTAAAAAGGGGAATTACCCTCCACCTGAGACGCCACCCTTCGGTGGCGTTTTAACAGATGCACCCCAGTGGGGGTACGATAAGTGGGGAAAGCCTAAGTCGGATTTAATTCTGGCCAGAATAAAAAGTATTATACTTGTGGCCCATTTTAAATTTTTGGGTCCCGGACCATTCCTTAAAAACTTAGAAAGTTGGCCATGATAACAAAAATGCATCCGCGCAAAACCCTAGCTCGCTCGCTTCCTTCTTAAGCTATGTCTTGGCTGTGAGCTGCTCTTTTCGTCTAGGGTTTATGTTTTCTCCTCATCTATTCCCGATCCATTTCCCCATTTCTATTCCTTTTTCTCTGCTTTAATTTTTTTTTGTCTGTTTTTCTTTGTTGTGTTTTTGCGGGGTTCTTTTTAAGGAAAAGATTAAGGTAAAGTGACGGTACCTATTCCGAGTCCCGGTTCTTCTTTACTTCAATTTCGAAAGTTGATATTTATTTATTTAATTAAATTTTTGAGAAAAAAGAGATTAAGTGACGATCAAAAAGCATAGTTCAGCTGATAATCTTCGTGATTATTAAACTGCTAGGTTCTTTCGCTCCTATCTGATGATCCCTTCTTATTTAATTATTTCATTCTTCGGAAACACATTGCAAATTTCTTAAACATATAAAGATGATTATAGGAAAGAAAGGGTGGGATACAAATCGATCCTCTTTTAATATAATAAGATAAAGATAGTTTAATCCTCTAAACATGTTTTATTTTAATCGGACTATATTTTATTTTAAATGTTATATATTACCTTATAATTAGACATGCTCAAAGGTCGAGCTGCCTGTCCAAGCTCGAAAATCCGCTCAATATTTAAAAGAGTTTGGAGAAACATATTAGGTCAAAAAAATAAGTTTAGACAAAAAAATTAGGTCCGATTAAAAAATGGACCGAACCTTGGGTTTAACTTTCAAAGCCCGAGCTCGGCCCGACCCAATCCATTTTACTATTACATTATATATATTTTATTTTATATTTTATATATTATATAATTTTTGTCATATAAACAATACATATATTTAATATTATAGTATAAACTTTAAAAACTAAGTTAAATTATTTATATTTATAAACTTAATAAAAAATTATTAAATTAATAAAGATTAAATTTAAAAAATATATGTTTTTTTTAAGAATAAATTTTTAAAAAAATATCATATGAGCGGATCTAAATGGGCTTGAACTATCTATTTATAAATATGAGCAGGCTTGAGAACATTCGAAGCCCATATTTTGGGCTAGGCCAGACTTGAACAAACATATTTAATGTTAATATTATGCTTAAGTTCAGCCTAAATCTAATTCAACCCAACCCATGAGCAGATCAACTTATAGTGTAAGAGGAGTTTAACCAAATCTTGAATGATTTTAAATGTATAAAAAATACATTTTTCTTTCTTTTATCCAATAAGATGAGAAATTGATTGGCAAATGCTTTGCGCTCTTAACTCATTTGATTGGTGTAATAATAATATGAAAAACAAATGTTTATTTGCAAATTAAGATTAAGTCCCAAAAAAAGTCGTTAGAAAAAAAAAAATTTAAGCTCACTTAATGAAATCTATTGTCTACTACTTTCATCTGGAAAACGACGTCGTGACTTCGCTAATGCTCCGTCAAACATGATGTTAACTTTGTTCCAAACCAACAGCAAGATTAACGGTTCCGAGACTCGTTCCCGAACCTAACCCCTCATGTCCGAACCTAACCTTGGGAGTAGTTCCTTCCTCCCCTTCTTTCCCCGGTCATCGCTGTGAACTGCTACCTTAACAAACCAAACTGATCTCTCGTCGTCCTTCGGAACAGAACTCAGTTGGAAGCTCATGATGCACAACAAATCAGATTCTGACGTAACAAGCTCAGTTGACCCTTCGTCTCCAAGATCCCCCAAACGCCAACTCTACTACGTCCAAAGCCCTTCCAGGGACTACTCCCACGATGGGGACAACAAGTCATCAATCTCCCTGCAGGCAACGCCCGCCTACGACAGCCCCATGGAGTCTCCCTCTCACCCTTCCTACACCCGTCACTCCAGGGCCTCATCCGCCAGTCGTGTCTCCGGGAACATAAAGAAAGAAAGGAAGAGAAACGAAAAAGGCTGGACAGATTGTAATGTTATTGAAGAAGAAGAAGGGGATTATGGGGAGTCCTTTTATGGTAGGGACAAAGGGTTGACAAGGAGGTGCCAGATTTTGATGGGTGTGTTTGGATTTGTTGTCATTTTCAGCTTGTTTTGTTTGATCATCTGGAGCGCCAGCCGCCCTTACAAAGCTCAAATTGCCGTTAAGGTTTGCTTGATAAAAATACTATATATAATAATATTATGTTCTTGTCGTTATTTCAGATAATATTATTTAATTACCCTTTGATTTCTTTAGACAGAAGACAAGATACTTGAAAAGAAAAAAAACAAGTTAAACATTGAATATCTTAAACTTTTGAGTTGTCAGAAACTGTCAAACTGGGGGGAGTTAATGTTCTTTTCTTAGTTGCTGCTATACAAATTGACTTAGGCTTATGGAAAAATTCTTGTTTTTGCAGAGCTTGACAGTCCATAATTTTTATTTCGGAGAAGGAGCGGACCGGACCGGTGTTCCAAGCAAGATGCTTACCATGAATTGTTCAGTGAGGATGACAGTGTACAATCCTGCTACTTTCTTTGGTATTCATGTTAGCTCCAATCCTGTTAATCTAATGTACTCAGAAATTGCAGTCGCCACTGGTCAGGTAACATTTTTTCTCGGGCATTTTACCTGATAATCCTTGAAATCTTTGGAGCAAGATTAGATTAACCCAAGTTAATACTACTTACGATTTCTTTTTGCATGTTTCTGATCGCAGTTGAAGTACTTTCAACCAAGGAAGAGTCATCGTACTCTTTTCGTGACACTCCATGGAGATAAGGTTCCTTTGTATGGGGCTGGGGCAAGCTTAGCAGTCTCCAATGATGGCGGCGGAGTTCCAATGAAGCTGGTCTTTGTAGTTCGGTCCAGAGGGAATGTGGTGGGTAAGTTGGTAAGGTCAAGGCATCGGAAACGAATCTCTTGTTCCTTGGTTATTAGCTCCCATAATAACAAGCCTCTCAAGCTTCAAAATACTTCCTGCCAATATGACTGAGACTGAGATTGGTGCTTCTCCGCTTGGAATACGGTGGATTTTGGCTGTTTTTGAGTCATTTCAAAACTTCTAGTGCTTGGTGTGTGTGGAAGTTATAATTTCTTTAGAAAGCAGTACCATCATTTAGATCAGTTTGGGGGTGAAATTGAAAAATCGTTCAAATTTAAAATTGTCTCTGCCTGGTGAAATATAACTATACCATGCTGTAGGTTATCTTGTCGATAGGATATTAAATTTGATTTATTAAGAAGTTCCTTGTTTCCATTTAAGCCTGTATACCTGTAGAGGAACTCCACGAATGTTTTCTGTGATAATTGGTAAAACATGATTTTGTTCATACATGTTGTTGCTATTATCTTCTGTTCTACTAGGGTGTATTTGCTTTTCTTTGTGCTTCTTCAATTAGGTTCAAAGAGTAATCTTACGGGACGAGATCAAAGCTCTCTTTTTTAGTACAAAGAAGGTCGTAGCTTGAAATAATGAAAGAATTTGTAGATGCTAAAATCAAACCCTCCCCTTTAAAATGTGCTTTTGAACCAACCGAATTAAGCTTCTCTGACTCTGTTGTTTAACAATGAAAAAAGTAGAGAAAGTTTCTTACAATTTAACCCAAAATCACTCTTAAAATAAAACATGGCCCTTAAAATACTTCAAAATTAGATTTTAATTTTTCTTGAAACACAGGTAGAGGTAACTACAGAACAATTTAACCAAGATGGTTCTGCTGACACAACTTCAAATGGTCTTTAGTTGACCAAAATAGTCAAGAGCGTTACAAACACAAATGCTAAAAGTTAACTTCAAAGCTAATACGTATTTTCCAACCCTAAACAGCTCAAAACGTTGGCAACTTTATTTTGTTTTAGTATGATGAATTTAAAGCCAGACACAACTCTTAAAGCTGATATTTATTATTATATGAAAATATAAGCTGGATGGAATTCAGAACTTAGCTCAGTTGGTTCATATTGCTGTAGTAATGTCCAGCAAGTTTGAAGTTCGAATTCTAATATTTGTAATTTTTTCCTTTCGTACGCCAAAAAAAAAAAAAAACACAACACAACACAACACCTACGAACAAGTAAACCAAGAGTCCTTGCATATAATATAATTTTCCAACAATGAAAACTTTAGAAATTTTCATAACGAAGGTTAAAGAAAAGCTATGAACTTACCAACCGAAAGTTGTTTCTTGAATCTAGAACACCTCTCCAAAAAAGTAGTAAATGCGATGGGAATCAGAAGAATTGCAAAATGCTGGCGGCTAAGATGGCGGCAATAATGGTGTTCGTTGGTATAGGTGCCAAGTGCCAACCTGGGGACGGTGGATTGTGATGGTAGCAATTTTCTATGAGGTCGTGCAGGACCCTTGAGTGGTCTTGGGAAAAACATGTGGAAGTTGTCCTAAGAACATCGGTTGGTGAGGAACAGGATGTTTAACAGATGGGCTATTTAGTCTTTTGTCAAGGAAAATCAGATCACCTTATACTTTAAAAAATATGAAATCAAAGCACTAAGATTCACCAAGGGAAAAGCAAGATTGTGCTGATACAATAGGGGCTGATGATGTTTTTGGCAAGAGGTCGATGCATGCTTTTGCAGTTGCTTCAAGACCATCATCAGCAGAAAGCTTCTTTTTCTCATTTCCTGCTCTTTGACGAACTCAGCCCCAAGACCTCATTCCAATTCTTTCCCTTGGGAATAACTGACTCCATACTTTTATGTGCCAGAATCCCTTCTTTGACTTGTGAATCATTTCTTAGTACCAGAGAATGCAAATTTAAACTATATATAGGATCGAAAAATGGGTATTCAATAGGAAAAATAGAACTAATTTTGTTACTTTCACAGACAGATTAACAGTAGCCTCTTTTTTCTTGCCTGCCTGATACAAACAACGTTGTGTATAACTCTGTACGCAGCCACATTTTGAATTACCTACACAGAATGATTGTATAATCAATGATCCAATAAATATAAACGTATGTGTTGAAGAACAGCTTCTCCAATATCTACAGCTTTGAGTCATCAGCATTTCCAAAATCCGAATTCCATGGTGCCGAAAAATGAAAGCCACATGATCTCTGGAACAACCATCCACAAATTCTCATCAGTTAATGAACACCAATTTACACGAATTTACAAACTGCCCATGCATCCTATCCCTTCTTGTTAACTGCTTCTGGCATATGATCCCTGGTTGCACCCTGAAAACAGTTGCTTGAGCAAGAAACAAGGACGAAGAATCGTATTTCTTCAACACCATTTGGCTTCTTGTTTTGGCACTAGATGATCCATTTTGTTCGCTCATGGCTACTCCCGGTATCTGCAAAACATTAGAATAAGAAGCACTTAGGTTTTGTTTCTTATAAATCTTCTCCAAACCCTCTGCTGGTATCTCATCTGTGTTATTTGATGCAACTACTCGATCTGCATTTTTTATGATTCTTCTTGCTTCACTCAGCAAACCAATGGCACGCCAGGCATCTGCAACAAGCTGCATGGTGCTCCTCTCAGCGGAGATACCCTTCTCTTCTATAATCTGCAGAAGTTCTTCACCTTTCCATGGCTGTTTGGCTTCCCCATATCCCCATATCAAAGTCTCATAAGTAGTCAAATTGGGGGAAATGCCGATTTCACACATTTTCTCATAAACTCTGACTGCATGCTCCATCTTTCCAGCAGTGCACCACCCACTTATGATGGTTGTGAAGATTACAACATTCGGATGCACACCGAATTTGCCCATGGAATTGAGGAGAAACTCAGCCGCTCCTGGATCCCCAGCACGAATATATCCTTTCGCCAGGATGCTAAATGCATGGACATCAGGTTCTATACCAGCCTTCACCATATCATCAAATATCTCCTGGCATTTGTCCATCAGCCCTGCTGAGCTCCACGCATTCATAATCGTACTAAATGTTATAACATCTGGTTTGACCCCAAATTCTTCCATCAGTGTCAGTGCCTGTCAAATTATGCTTATTGTAAGCAAACGACGAACAAGAAATATGACAAAAAGTGGCGCTTTCAAATGCTATACAAATGGCTAATAGAACCATGCGAAAACTGTGCTCAAATTTTCCCAAAATTGGGACAAAACAAAGATTCTTTATTCGACTTAGTCGTAGTCTTACTGTTATCATTATAAAATGAATCAAAAGGGACACGAAATAAAGCAAAAACTTATAAGACTTTGAGCTACCGGCAGCAGGTTAAAGATTTTATTCTTCATTTTCCTTTTACCACACCGTCTCAGCACAGTAACAAACTCAAACTAATCCAGTTTAAAAAAACAGAAGTGTGGTTGTTTACAGAGAAACTTCACCCCTATAAACCTCTTTGGTGAAAGGAAAAGTTGACACCCAGAACTAACAGTTCGCTCTTGCCATAACACAAAGTTTGCCATTTATTATCCTTCAGATATCCAGAAGCCCTTTAGGCTTAGCACATCATGAAATGCCTAGTGCATGATTCCAGCAGCATTTTAGCTTTTAGAACATTTCATAATTTACTAGATGGAGAAACTTTTGGGAGAAAAAAAGAATATATACAAGCATTAAGTCTGAAACTCACCTCATCGACTCCATTGGTATCTGTAACATCTAGAAAACCTTTTATCAGAGAGTTGAAAACAACAAGATTTGGTTGCACTCGTAGCTCCTTCATCCTGTACACAAACCTCAAAGCTTCCGTCATATTACCTTCTTTACAATATCCAGTCACAATGATACCACAAGTACGCTCATTGGGTGCCACTTTGTTGTTTCGCATCTCAAATATCATCTGCTCTGCCATATAAGTCTCCCTAGTTTGGGCATAGGCTCTTGCTATTGTATTGTAAGTGACAACATCAGGATGCATACCAGATGACACCATTCTATATACCACATTCCATGCTTCTTTTATGTTCTTTTTGTTGCACCATGCTCTAATTAGAATATTATATGTCCTTTCATTTGGTTGCATATTTTCATCCTGCAACATTAACTCTAGTAATTTTAAAGATTCTTCAGCCTTGCCAATATTTCCATATCCTTTCATAAGGGTATTAAAAGTACTGGTTGTGGGCTTGCATCCACTATTCTTCATTTTCTGAAATATTTTCATGGCTTCTTTCATATTTCCAGACTCAGAAAACGCATTGATCATGGCATTGAAGAGAATTGAATCAGGCTTCATACCATTCTCTTCCACTGTAGAGATAAGTGAAATAATAGACTTGTAACGTTTCTGGCAGGTTAATGCAGACACAAGAGTCGTGTAGGTCAAAAGAGTTGGTTTGTGTCCTTGCTCTGTTAAGCTGTTGAAAATAAACTGAGCTTCTTGAGGCTTCCCCTTCTCAATCAGAATATTCATTAGTTTTGTTCTTGCACGAACAGTCTGGCAACCATTGTTTCCCAAGCAAACATCACATTTGGATTTAACTTCAGAGACTGCAGAAGCTGTACCTGAATGCAACTGCTCCTTCTCATGTACACGTGATACCTGTAACACTCAAAACAATCATTATTTGATCATTACCGTACATATGATGAGCATGTGCTTATTTAGGTAGGTAGACGAATGAAATTTTCTAATTATAATGTTCTTGGAATCTTGGGTGCAATTAAAAGAAAACGTACATGCAAGTATGGAACCATGCCAAATACAGTGAACCTAGTCAAAATCTAAACAATCAGATGTGATAATGTATTTTAAATAAGCTAATCAATCTGCAGTCAAACTGATTATTAAGAAGCTGAAGAACCATGTTAAGTTTGTTTAGATACTCTGATTATTAATGACTCAACAAAAATTTATGATATAAAATATTAAATGCATTCAGAACAATCAAGTTAAATGCCCAAGACGCTGATCCATGATAAGGGCAGATATATTGGTTTCCCATTCTGACGCACGCATGAAGGAAGCATTAATGTTCACTTTCAATAGTCAATAGTTCTTTAAAGTATAACTTATTAAAATGTACAAATAAAGATCTATTAGTTAGTTGACTAGGACCAAGTTCTTTAGCAAAGACCACTCCTTAGGCTTCAATAAGACTTGCTAATGCCTCATGAAATGAAATTGAAAAATGTCCCAATCTTATAACTTAAACAATAAGAAATACAGAATAAACTAGTCAAAGCAATATTACCGCAACTGCTGAAGCTTTGACCAGCTTCTTGCTCATGGTTGTTCGCTCCTTATGCTTAGCCATGGCAATGGACCTCCTGTTAGCCACACTATCCAAAGTTTCTTCTCCGCTTTTCACCATCTAATAAAACCAGCACCTGCCCTTTGTCGGATTGGAAACAATCATTTCCGTGCCATACGTGCAGCCAGGAACTTCTTTTCTGACTCTATTTCCGGTGCTTAAAGGTTATACGTGAAGAACCTATTGTAAATGGAACCAGAGAGGAATGCAGAAAAATAAACATGTTATGCATCAGAAAAATAAGTGAAGCAAGAATGATTTTTCAGCAAGAAGTTGCTTTGCCCAATGGCACCAAAAGGAAACTGTAAGAATAGATCCACAGGAGAAGATCCTTAAATCCGCCCAACTTAGTCTATAGAAGTAAATTTTAAATGTAACAAAGGGACAAAAAATTCTAGAATGCCACAGATAGAATGGAATATAAGTCTGTTTAATCTACTTAAATCAGTTTTCTTTATATGCACGCCTTTAATCTAAGATTAGTTTCCTTGTAATGCCAAGTACTGAAGATTTTGGCAATGGTTTAATGTTCCATATTACAAAACCAGCTTGTACAGCTATTCTTCCAATAAAGGCAATGGATATTTCTATCTCTTAGGAAGGAACTTAATGCTTCTAATAGCTTAAAAGGTTGCAGTGTCAGCAAATTAAAATCCAATGAGAATGGGGGGAGGCATCTGACAAATTTCAGAACCCCAATAATGGTATTCATAAAAAATTCAAATCTTAATTATAATTCTGCCCAGCCAACTCAGGTAATGTTATAATCATCCAATTCCAATCAAAAACAATAACAGAGACATATAAGAACCTAAGTTGAGAACACCCAACTGAACAGTCTGCTCTACACTAAGTTCATGTTTTAGCCATGAAATGGCAGCATCCGTCAGTCGAATAAAATACCATATCAACTCACTTCAAAAATCCCCAATCAACATGTCTCAAATATAATCACATACAAAAAAAAAAAAAAAGTCTAAATGAACAGATTAAGATGCAATCACCATACATGATCACAAACAAAGTTTAATTACCGAGATCAAATCCTGGAACTAAATTACAGCCTGCAAATGCTTTTAAACATTAAAAAAATGGAAAAAAAAAAACATTTGAAGAAGTGCTGATCATACCTCTAGAGGATGAGGTCAACGAGAAATGAGTTTTGAGTTTTGCATGGTTTAAGACTTAAAAGAGAGTAGAGAATTTGTAAACAAGCAAACTGCATACAGAGTTGAAATAGGCGGAAGTGTGTTGTAGTGTAGTGGGAGAGGACTGCGTGGTGCTTGTACTTTTTACATCCAACAGAGATTCTTATCCACAAAATATTATCACAAACAGATTCTTTGGATAGTGTTTTGAGGCTGTCGAGTTTTTTACTTGCCTCAGAGTTCTTTTACATTATTTGTGGAAGCAGCTGCTGCCACGCCAGCTGTTTTGCTCCTATGGCCAACATTTTAAGAACAAATAACATTTTTTTGTACGACAATTTATGCGAATAGTTTTTTTGTTTTCTTCCCTAAACTTTTAACGATTGAAATTAAAAATCTAACACTTCAGCAATCCCTCCAAATTGGAACTCTCTATTTGAAACACAAATCGAACAAATTCTTTGTTTATTCCCTTACTGGAGTCCTTCCCTCGGCCTCGTAAGCCCGCTTTAGAGATGAACCTGAATGAACTGTGAAGTGGCATTTAGAACTGAGACACAAGTGGTGTTCATGCCTCATTCTACTCAGTCCTAACCCCGAAGATACATTTTGAACAAGAAAAGAAGCTTGTTTATTTTTCTTTAATATTCAAAGTCTGATTCGATTCGTTTTCCAATTATTAATGTATATGTTATATAATTAATTTCCTATAAAAAAATAAATATATAATATCATGATGTAAATATTTAAAAAAATGATATATTTATGTTTTAAAATTTAATAAAAAATATTAAATTACTATAAATTAAATTAAAAAAATATTTTTTACAAAAATACAATATAAATTAAATAAAATTGGGCCAAAAATAAGTAAACAAACATAAATAATACTAACAAACAAAATAATTTTAATATTATATTAAATACTATTTAAATCCGACTCATAAGTACCGGATACCATTATTTATTCGGCATGAATGATGACATTTTGAATTTTAATTTTCATTTTTCGCTGATTGGTTAGGGAAAAACCCCCTTTCTCTGTGCTAGAAAAATATGAAAGTACGAAATAAAATAAGAATTTCATTTTCTAATCATATAAGAGCAGTCATATCTTATCCATGTTTTTATTATTATAATAATAATAATTATAATAAAAAATTTATAATTTTACTTGCACCATTCTGAGTTTTAGATATATATATATATATATATTTAAATCAAGTGCAGTTTGACATTTCTGAGGATTAAGAACTGTGGGATGAGGTAAGGATTCATAATTAAAATAAAATTGAAGGAACGACGACTAGTTTAATAATTAAAATACTCATGATTTTTGCTTTACCATGGCAGGATTCATAATTAAATTTTAATTTTGTAAAACAAAATGAAAAGATTATAAATGACTTAAAAATCAATTGAAAACAGAGAGGAAAATATTAAAAGTTTTATCACCCCAAATTTTTTTGCTAATATTAGGGCTAAAAGCATAGAAAATATTGTCAAATTAAAAAAAAAAAAAAACTTAGAAAATAGAATTGCATAAATTAAGAATTGGATTGAAACTTTGTGGATGACCCTTCCTTTTCTTTAGCCACCAGGATTAGGTCAATCCCATATCATGAGCCTTTGAATAATATCACTAGCCATTGAATATACTCACAAATCATCATTGGAACACAATTTTATTTTCAATTTAATACCCTTTTATACTAATACTATACTACTATTTTTATTTTATTTTGCAGAATTTCGATCATTTTTCTTAAAATGATAAAACAAATACATGAGCACCTTTTTTTTTTTGGGGGGGGGGGGTGGGTAATAAAATGGGAGTCTTTAATAATAATAATAGTCAAATTTTTTGTTTTGTAAATAGAAAAAATGAAAAAATTTCCATCTTTTTATTTAATTTTATTATTTTTTTTATAGCAGGTCAAGGCAGCCAAAATCTCTTACAAAAATTCATAAAATGAATGAGATGATGAGTCATGGAGACAGGCATGATCTGACCTCCTCCTGGCAATAGGACATGGGTTCCAATTTTTCTTTCTTATAGCCTCCATTTCCCCCTTTTCTTCTATTTTCTTTCTTTCACCTTTTTGTTTGTCATAAAATGTTGAGGATATGGAAATGGTACCAGAGCTGCTTATCTCTTCATCCTGTAAAAACACAAGTTATCAGTTCAGGGTTCCTTTGGGGCATTGGGGATGTTGCTGCTCAATACGTCACCCATTCCACCGCAAAGAAACGCCTTCAATATAAAGTAAGCACCTTTTTCCAATGCCCAGAAAACCTTTTCCTCCATCACATTTTCATGGGTTTTTTTTTTTTTTAAATAATTTTAAACTTATTTTTCACCTATCTTAGCTATTGGGTACCTGCGATTTTTGTTATATCATTTGAAAAGTTCCTTTATTCTTATATACCTATTGTTTTGTTTTTCGAATTGGGTGTCTGCATGTTTAGATTTTAGTTTGGTTTCTTGCGGTTTTTGCAATATTCAATGATGATTTTTGTTTGGGATGTTATTCGCATTTTATTCATAGCTCTAGCATGTTGCCCCCAAAATCCTTTCTTGTTCTATATATTCCTGCTTGATATTCATAGCTTATCTTTGATTGAGTGCTATTGGTTGGTAATGTTAGAAGACTAAAGATTTCATTTTTCCAAGTGGTAATGTAAATTCAGTCTGATAATGGCAATGTCCCATGAGGCATTTGTTGAAAATATATGGCGTTACCAGAAGAGCTGGTGAAGTTTCATAATTGGCTCCGTTTCAGTAATGCAAACTAAACTAATATTTGAATCTTGGATGTTGGCTCCAATGTTTTGTGATGATTAAATTCCAAAATGGTGTGCAATATAAGTCTATAAGACATCCTAGTGTGCTACAGGGTGGTTCACTTGAGATAGAGGCGTTAAGAAAAGCATGCCCACCGTTGTCTTCCCTCTTTTTGTTGTGGTTTCAACTTTTCCCTGCTGATCTGTACTGGTGATAAAACCAAAAAATTTATCTTAGTTAGTATGGTTTATGGTCACGATTGATTTAATGGTGCTATGATGTGCATTTCTTAGTATTTGATATGTAAGTTTGAGTTGTTCTTTATTCATTTTCTTGTTTATTCTGTCATTTGCAAAATGCAGTCATTAATCTTCAGCAATATGAATAAAATGCGTGTGACAGAATTCTTCAGAACTTGTCTGGTTGTGATCAGATAACTTGTCGCTAAAATAATTGTTTATAAGAGTTGGTTGATCTTTGTGTTTCATGCATCTTACAAATTCACACCAGCTTACAGTTTCCTCAAGGCTTCATGGCGAGCTTAAAAAACTTGACTATAAGTTTACTTAATTGAACTGGAGAAATCATTTCCTAATAAGTACCAAGATCACCTTGGTTCAGCAGGTGGCGTTAAGAGTTTTTTTTTTTTTTTTTTTTTCTTTTGGGTGGTTGGTCTCATGCTTTCTGGTTAATTAATTTGGGATTATTCATAATTTAATGGCATATTTCCCAGATCCAGTGCTCCCTATTAAATGCTTACTGTCTGCTTGTAAGATATCCCATTGTGTCAGAGGTGAATCACATAGAAGGCAGTAGAAACCATTTTCTTCTCTAAGATGGTTCTTGTGTCAAGAATATCAACAAATAACATTATTCATATTGGCAAGTTTCTACTTGTACTGATTTGTCATATGTTTCATATATTCTGTTTTTGTACCTGTTGTTCAATGACTTGTTGGTTAGAACTATGATTGGATTTTTAGAAATTATAGTTTCTATTCATCCGTTTGAGTGTGTGCTGAAGCTGGATTCTGAGTAAACCAGCTCTGATTACTCTTGTAAGACAATAACTGGTGTTTCATTTGGCAGGATGCAGACCAAGAATTTAAAATCAATTGGAAAAGGGTAGCTATCACAAGTATGTTTGGATTTGGCTTTGTTGGACCAGTTGGACACTTCTGGTTCGTATTCTTCTATTTTTCTTTCCTGTGCTTTAATTAGCCTGATTTTTGTTTATCTGCTGAAACATACTGGCTGCTTATAGAGCACTGCCTTAGATTAGAAAATGTCTGTGCTCAAAAAAAAAAAAAAAGCTTCAGAGGTAGTTCTTGGGGAGCAGTTGACAGTTAATAAGAAATTATGTTTTTATATTTGATGATGAATCAAATTATGTGATTTTCTGATGATTGTGAGTTAAAATTCTACATGCATTCAAGAAATTCAAGGTTTTTATTGAGTACAAATTGCTAAGTAGGAACAAGAAAATTCCACATCTTGGGGATTCCAAACATGTTGCCTTGATACAGCTGATAAGATCTTACAGAATTCTTTGAAATTCTTACAGATTATATAGAAGTAATACATAGAAGAATGCATATTGTAAATGAGACTTAGAACTGGGTTTTCATGTGTAAGATTGGCAACAGTAAGTAGATCTTTCACTGGTTATGCTGGATGCACTTCATAGCGTGAGCTACCAGCTGCCTACAACCTTATCCTTTCTCCTTGTAGGTACGAAGGCTTGGACAGATTCATAAAGATGAGGCTTCAACTACGCCCGAAGTCAGCGAGGTTTGTAGCTACCAAAGTTGCAATGGATGGCCTTATCTTTGGCCCCTTTGACTTGTTTGTATTTTTCACTTATATGGGGTTTTCCACTGGCAAAAGTGTTGCGCAAGTGAAGGAAGATGTGAAGAGGGATTTCCTCCCAGCCTTGATTTTGGAGGGTGGCGTATGGCCAATCGTTCAGGTTGCAAATTTCCGGTATGTTCCCGTGAGGTACCAGCTCCTTTATGTTAATATCTTCTGCTTGTTAGATAGTGCCTTTTTGTCATGGGTTGAGCAACAGAAAGATGCTCCCTGGAAACAGCGATTTAGTTCTTTTACCTCGATGAAAGAACGGGGAGGTCAAGGCGGATTGTGATATTTCTCCCCCACTTTTGTATTTCTTTCTTTCTTTTTTTCCCCCTCTTACTGATCATATTCCCAAGTGTACAACAGAATATTCATATACTGTTGAAAGAATTAACGAGCAACCCCGAAACGTCAACTTGGGATTTAGACCTTTGGATTCAGGGAGTGATTGAATTATTTTAAACTTTCATTAATGTTACAATCAGATCTTTAGTCAAATGGATGCTGTGTTTTGAGATGTATGAGCTTCAGGTTGTCATCAACAGGTCAGTTCAGTTCCCTTCATCTTCTGTATCAGCATCAACAACACTTCTCAAAACGGTTTCTTTTATATCAATATATTCTATCATTGTCTTCTCCCAAACCATCCTAAGGTCGCTAAAGTTCAAAGGCGACCAACTTTCAGAGAAAAAAGTTGAAGTATATAAAAATTTTAGTACTTTGGCAATGTTGGTACATATAAAAGAATGGCTCTGCTACTAAATATAGAAGGAAAAAGATGCAACAACCAGAAAAAAAAAAAAGGATAAATTGAGTGGTTACAACAATAATATATATATATATATATATATTTATATGGAAAGGAAAAGACGTATACCAAAAAAATAATAGACAAATTTAAGTGATTTAAAAGGTCCTTTTGCTGATAACCTTGAATAATCTGATCATATATTGTTATCTTCTTGGTTAATGGATTTGGTTCAATTGATAATGGAAGTCTTGTCGCTTCAAAATTATCCAAACTTGGCCACTTCGAACAACTCAGCAAGATAAAGCCGATCATCATCAATCATGGTAAGCACCTTTGGCCACCATGTCATACCTGTTTGTGCAAATACCATTGACTATGATGATCATTTTTCCTTTTCCAAATTAAAGAGACAATAAGCTTCCCCAGAAAACATATGTGTATAAATTTCCTTGCTTAGTTCCATTGGATAATGAAACGCTTCATGGAGTAGCATGTTTTCCCGCGTGGAAGTGGTTTACTCTGAAATGCAGCAACATGTTTAGTTTCTTGCTTTGACTAAAACTCAGATAGCACTTCATCAGTTTCAGACTGAAAATGTTTGATTTCCTCCCTTCACAATAAAAATTAGATTCTAACTCCTTCCACACAACTGCGAAGGCTTTCAACGTAGTGCAAGCTATTCAAGCGGCTTCCTTACTCCAGCGTCGTAGTCCACCAAGCTGTCAGCCGATGCAGATAGCTGAGGAAGGGTTTATGGAGGGAGGTGGCTGTTCTGGGTGTTTAATTATTAAGCCCGATCCATTTGTGCTTTTCCCCTATGTTGAATTACATGGTATAACATGTCTCCCTGAGGAGAAGACCCCTTGTCATTTTGAATTCAAGTTCAAAAGACGAAACTTGGAAAATGTTTCAAGGAAATGCCCGAACATGGACATAGATTTTTCTGACTGGGGGAACCCAAAGAACACCTAAAAACGCCATAGTTTAACCAGATTCTACAACTCCAATCTCATAATTTTCCTAAACTATTGATTGGCATAGAAGATCTGGGTATTGATCAGGACATGGTAAATTAATTTCACTCGTGCTTGTTGACCAAGATCAGAGACAACGAGATTTGCACCCCTTTTTTTTAAAAAAGGAAAAGATTGAACCCATTTTCTTTTTGTTTTATATTGTCCAATTTTGATGTTCATATTCATTTTCATGAGGTCAATATATATTTCACTGATGTCAAAACTCGTTTGAGAAAAATTACTATGTATGAACAGCAAGTAATTAATGCTACTTCCAGTTTCCAATTTCCATTATGATATAAAAAATGAAATTGGCAATCAGTAGTTTTCTCATCATGTAAACGAATCATTGAACTATTGAAATGGAAGTAACAATGGATGCTGAAACAACAAACTGAAAGTAAAAAAAAATTTGCAAACATCCTACTGCAAATAATAAATTAATAAAAGTATTAATCAGATAATTTTCTTTGAGAATATTTAATTTACAAAGAACTTTGAATAACATTTCTCTTACTTGTGCTGGAAAATCTGCATAACTGCATATAAAAATAATGTTGGTGAAGTTGCTGGTTTTTTCCTTTAGCATTCGCAACCTGAAGATCTTTGCTGATGTCCGTCAGCCACATCGATGGTGTCCGGGAGATAACTTCATCACCGAAAGTTTCAAATGAATTATGAGCTAATGAGGTTAGCATTTGTGAAATCTCTTAAACTTTTTTCATTGTAAGAATAGAAAACAGAAAGAGCTTAAATGAATTAAAACCCCACCCCAACCCATCATTAAAAATATGGATTAAAAAAAAGAAAAAAAAATGAAGCATAAAGTAGCTTTGAATCGAAATAACACGGTAATGAAATCAATGGAGGAAGTCCAGAGAAGATCAAATCAGTTGCAAGCCAAAACTACAGTATAGTTAGTGCGAGCATTCATGCTAGAAGCAAGTAATAGGGGAAGTTAAGGGAGAAAAAATCTGATAATCCGTGCAGATAAATAAACACAACATAAATTTTTAAATATGTCAAAATCATAACACATAAATATGACATATATATATTAAATTTTTTATGTCTTGTTTATTACATTATTTTTTGTATTTATTAAAATTAACGTGTTTTCATCTCTTCAAAGCTACTAGAGTAAACCAAATGTAGTAATGGATGAGTATTGTCAATAGTGGATGTCATGCTAGGTTTACGGTACTGTGAATAACTCTAAACCCTAGGAAGTGAATTTTAAGAATATATATATATATATAATATGATATGACACATATATATATATATGTATATACACTCACAGTTCATCTTCGGGTTCATTTTTGAGAGCATTTTTGGCTATACACTGGAAGGCAGCTTCCACGTTGAAGCCTTCTTTGGCAGACGTTTCAAAATAAGGGATGTTCCCTTTCGAGGCACACCATGCCTTCGCTTTCTTCCTAGACACCTGAAAATGGCAATCAGCAGCAGCCAATTTTTTATATCATATTTGACGATTACAAGCGGAAAAATCGCAGAAAATTATCTAATAAAATAAAATATCCGTTCTGGGTATATATTTTCATGTGCAGATATAGCTAGACCCGAAGTTTTAATTCATAAAGGAACGTCGTGGAGGAGTTACTCTAGACCAAGAAGAGAAATAATTCGAACATTGACATAAAATTTATAGTCTTAAATAAGTTTATGATATAAAAAAATGCATGAATTGTGAGATCTAGATAACATATTATTTCAACCTAAAGATATAAAGGCATGCTGAGAAAGGTGGTATATTTGACTTACCACTCGACTATTACCGCCATCGACATCGACCTTGTTACCCAATACGACAAAAGGAAAATTGTCAGGATCTGAAGGGCTAGCCTGGAAAAAGAAGATCCTTCCCATTAGGAAAAATTCTCAAGTGACGCATGCATGCAAAAAAAAATGGAAAGGGGTGAAAATTAACTAAAAAGGGAAACCCCTAGTACCTGGATCAGGAATTCCTCCCTCCAGTTGTTGAGGTGATCGAAGGATTTCGTGACATTCACATCGTAAACCAGCACACAACAGTCTGCACCTCGGTAAAACGCCACGCCTAGGCTTTGAAACCTTTCTTGGCCCGCCGTGTCCCATATCTAAAAAAAGCGGTTCGTAATCGGCGGCGGCGTTCGTTTTTTCAGGCAAAACAAAGACTTTGGTTTCAGAGTCAGACAAATCACATTTTTTTTTCGACAAAAACATTAATTAATACGAGTTGTTCCCAAAGATTAGCATAATCAATTAATCATTGCCCGATTCAGTTTTGTTTTACTTGCTAAAATGATAAATGAGAAATTGATTTATAACCTGCAATGTGAAAATCTTATCTTCAAATTGAACTTCTTTCGTCAGAAAATCAGCTCCAATCGTAGCTTTGTATTGATTACTAAACTTGCGATTAACATATCTAGAAATCAAGAGTATAAGGATAATTAAACATTGCAAGTTACTATTTATTTTTATCAAAATATATGAAGAACTGAATCACGAAATCGAAGGATACCGATTCATCAAAGATGTCTTCCCAACCCTTTCTCAAAAAAAAAAAGGAAAAAAAAAAGAGAGAAAATTAATAACATATTCAAAATATTTAAGTTAATTAAAAACATGTAAGAATAAAAGGAAAGGAAAAGCTACCCGCTGTCGCCAAGGATTAAGACCTTGAGAAGCATGTGTCTTCGAGAAGCCATATATTATTCAAAGCTTCTGAAGTTTTTGAGAAAATTAGGGTTTTTTTTTTTTTTTCTTTTAGGATCTTGTTCAGGAAAAATAAGATCGAATATGTCTTTATTTATTTATTTACCTCTTGCGCTTCAAAAAAGAAAAAGGAACGAAAATTACAGAAAAGAAGAGTTGGGAAAAGCAAACGAGAACCGGTCGTAACAACCTTGTTTTGTTTGCCTGTCATGTTTATGTTGTTTCCCGAAAGTACCCCTGTTTTCCTCGAATTACAACTAAAATGGATATTTAATTGGGCTAAGATTATGCTGTTGGTGCTGGGCTTTGGAAGTTCGTTACTTTTTTTTTTTTTTTTATCAATCTGGGAGTTCATACTTAGTTTATTGATAAAGGACTCCTGTGTATATATATATATATATATATATATATATATCATAGATAATTATTTTATATATTGCAAGTAGAGATGAAAACGTAGTAAAATATAATAAAAATATAAAACTTGAACATTAAAAAAAACATTTGTCAATTTCTTAATACGTTAGTAAAGTTAAAATTCCAATTACTATATAAATTTGTTGTGTGGCTGCTTGATAGTGGTAGTATTATGGTTTTTGTTTTTAAGTTTCCATAACATCTGGGTTAATGGGACATGTTTTATGAAATAGGCTCATCTATATATATATATATATATATTAGTATATAACTAGTATGCATAATTGAACATTATGTTCTCTTATCATTCTCAAAATTATTCATCTAATTTCATCAACAGATCATATATAATTATGGGATTCTAGCCTTACCTTGCAAAATGTGTTGTATTACTTTACTTTATACTGCTTTGCATTGGTGCCTAAGGTTAAGGATATATATATATATATATATATATTGACTGATTAATAATCTGCTTTTGTGATTAATTTTGTGTTTCAAAAGTTGCAGGCAATTAGATTTATCCAAGAATTAGGTTATTAATTTGGTCAAACAAATTTTGTTTGAATTGGAATGGAGCTTGGCATGATATTTTTATTCAAGCCATTCTGATTGAATTATGGTTCCATCAATAAAAGTATTTATATTAAAATTTAATTATATAAATATATAAATATTAATATAAAATAATTATTTTAATATTTTTGAAATAGTAAAATGAACCTTTGGGCCAGCCTAGATAGAGCTTGAATAAAAAAATTAAAAAAATTTCAAAGTATAGTGTAGTCTATTTCATGAAAACCGCTACTAGTAACACATTAGAATAACAAATCATTAGCATCTTTTGTGTAATTTGAAAGATATAAATGGTTATTGGGTAAAAGTTTACTACAATTCTCTATACTAAAATGAATTGAGCATTTTAGTCCCTTTACTATTAAGTTTAATATTTTAATCTCTATACTTTTAAAATTGTAGTAAGTAAAGAAAAATAATTAATAATGTTAAAAAAATTGTTTAAATGTTGATAAAATACTAACGTATCGTGTAACATGAAATATTAAATTTTATCCAAAAATAAGTTTAAGTTTAGAGTCAGGTTTGGGCTTTTCTTTTCTTTTTTTTTTTTTTTGCATAAAATTAAATTTTCACATCACATAATACGTCGCAGTTTATTAACATTCAAATGACTTTTTTTAACATTATTAACTATTTTTCTTTATTTTCTATAATTTTAAAAGTAAAAAGATTAAAATACTAAATATTCCCTTCACTATATATAGAAACTTTTAATAAATTGTTTCCATGCTTATTGCATATGTGTAACTGAGTTATTGGGATTCACTTATTAATTCTCGATATATAAGAGGTTTATATTGTAGTTCATATATTAACTTCATAAGTTAAATTTGAGTTACCATGAAATTTATAATCTGTTAAGATTTGAGTGCGTTTGTTGGTGCTTCCATCTAGGGTTTTATTTTATATAAGTTCGTTTCTCTTGGTGTTGAGAACTGCTTTGGTTCTCTTCGTAGTTTTGGCTATAGATTTTTTTTTTTAATCTAGACAGCGGATTTCAAATACGTTAAAAAATTATATTCGAAGTTTAATTTAATTGATTCATATTTAAAGTTATATTTAATAAATTTTAGATTTGATACTCAAAATTTATAATCTTTTTTCATTCTCAAGTTATGAAAAATTTTGTTTATATAATATTTCTTTATTTCAGGGTACATTGAATTTTGTTGGTAAAAATTAAGATTAAGGTGTGGAAGATGTGGCCTATTAAATAGGAATTATCTGCGGGTGTTGGAAAAGGTGTATGCTAGCTATTCTATTATATTCTATTCTTCACATTTCCTTTATTTATTTCTCTTGCCGAGTGGCATATTGGGCTCTCGACTTGGTATCGGCTTAAGGTTAGCTGCCTGCTGGCCACTCAACAGTCTCAGTCTGATTTGGCCCAAACTCAAAAAAAATTATTTTTTTCGTTGTTAAATTTAGTTTACCTAAATCTAATTTAGATTAAACCACATAAAAAATTAATTTTACTAATGTATTAAAATTTTTTAATATTTTATTATTAAATTTAAATAAAAATATTTTTTATTTAAATAATAATTTGAATTGAATTAACTTAGATTATTAAAAATTTATTCCAAATCTTATTAAATTCAAATCAAATTTATCGAATAAAACGAATAATCAAATCTTAATCCAAATTTAATTCAGTTTAAATTGAATTTATCTATTCCAATAATTCAATCCATATCTCCATCCGACGCCAAAGAGGAGAGGACCACACTCCACAAACACAAATGAGCTGCCAACTTTTTGTCATTCTCAATGATTTTGTAACGCTGCCTTTCGGAATTATTTAAAAAGGAAAAAGGTGGAGAATTTTGCTTTTCTTTGGCAACGCATGTGATCAAGTAGTCCCCAGCTAAGCTTTTCAAATTTCAAAGTTTGGACGAATGTCACCATGATGGCCAGATCCATGATCTTAATCCCAAACTTTGCTCATTTTGAAAGCTAACAGAAGTTGGACAAGAACATGACAGCATCAACTGTATCTAAACCATTTCTAGTTGAGTGAGACCTGACATCTAAGCCTTATATTTTGTTTCTAAGTCACAGAAAAAAAAGGGTAAGATATGTTTTCTTTCCACCAATGGATCTTTGATCATCATCGATCAATGATGAATGCTCTGAGTTAGTGAATATTAGGTGGAAACTTGATTAAAATGTAAACAGGCTTAGGTACTAATGTCACCCACATAACATGGGAATCCAACCTAACTACTAAAATTTCAACCCAAGTAAACTGACGGGAAAGAATGGACAACAATTGAAAGGAGAAAAGTCCAGTTTTCAGCAAACCAAACTGATACCAATATTTAAGCAACAAATGAAAGAATCAAGCAAAGTGTATCCATAATTTACTTTGTATAAATCACTAATACGTACAAATCAACGAAAACCTGTAGTTTCAAAAATTAGAGGGCTAAAAATTTTGTTTTACCTCATGAAAAACAATCCAATCTTTTGCAATCAATTTGACATCATCCAAGTCACAGTGTGAAAAAGAAGAAAGGATGGGAAGTTTACAATGAAATGAGGTATATTGATTGCATCACGAGGTTGAGTTTCCACTAAAACCTTGGCTATTCTTCTTCATCCTTCGCATCTCCATTTCTCGGGTGGTTTGGCCTTCATTGCTGGACCCAGAAGGGTATAAACCATATTCGCTGGTGGGCTCACTGTACTCACTACTAGCACTATATTCCTGCGTGCCCAATGCCATCTTCCTGAACCTTTTCATGTCTTCATTGTACTGGCTTGTATCATAGTCTGAGCTTCCATAAGAGCTGTAGACATTGCTGTGTCCGGGTCCCATTCCTTCACTGAGATCAGACAATGATGCGTCTCCTTCTAAAGCACGCACTATCTGCTCGGTTACGAGTTTTAGTCAGAGTCTTGCTATGAGTGGAACATAAAAGTCACTATGAGGTCAAACGGAAAGTATGGTATTCACTCATGAACCATCAACCACCAGTTACACCAACTTGGTTTACAGCCATATCATACTCAGAAGATTCTTAAGAAATCAATATGCCAGTCTCTCACAATTAAATTTCCATTAATAGAGATGGATTACTGTCACAATTATCCATCTTAAGAGCCATACCAATCAACCAGACATGGCAGACGTAGAATTGGATCTCAATACTCAAAAATGGAATTTGAGAGAAATTTTGCTATGCCAATTACCTGGCTCATTCGTGGTCGACGTCTTGCTGAATGTCGCACACAAGCAGCAGCACATGCAACCATGCGAGTCATCTCATTGTTGTTATATTCCTTTTGTAACTTTGGATCAACCAGACCGTCAAAATTTCCATCATCCAGAGCTCTTGTGAGCAACGGCCTAGCCTGCAATGCCAAATCGGATATACTTAATAAAGAACCTATGAAATTTAAATCTAGAATTCTGTAGCTGGAAATGGTCCAGAGAGAGTGAGAGAAGAAAATGCAGAAGCAACTATGCAGGCTTTTGTGTGATTGCACAGACCATCATAGACCAAAGTAACAACTCACCCAGTCCACCAAACTGTCCGCCATGTAAGAAAAGCCAACAGGTCTGTGTCCAGTAATCAACTCTAAAAGCATGACGCCAAAAGAGAAAACATCTGATTTGTCCGTGAGTTTTCCACTCGAAGCATACTCAGGAGCCAAATACCTGAAGAGAGTGAGAATTGAGTGAATCAAAAACAACTAGCAATAAATTTTAGTCACATATCTTATGTACCAAGCAAGAAGAATGCAGGAGGCCTTCTTACCCAAAAGTACCCATCACTCTGGTGGAGACATGGGTGTTGACATCAGAAGAAAACTTTGCTAGTCCAAAATCAGAGACCTGAAAACAAGATTTTTATCCATTATCTCAATGACAACAGTGAGAGAAAAATACAAACATATTCAGGAGACCATATAAAGCAAGACAGTCCCATTGAAAACTATTGCATCGAAACCTGTACATTGGAGTGTTAAAATTGAAAGAATGTTATTTTATACTAGATGATTAACTTAGTTAACAGGTTGATACAAGCAAATCAATGTCAGTTAAGTAAAGATGATTCAACTCAGACAGCTCAGGGCCTGCATTTTTGGTTGCATTTGTTTGGATTTCGATTATGGTTCAAATGTTTATAAAAGTTAACAAATTAAAATGAAATCAGTACCTTTGCCTCAAACTTGAAATCCAAAAGAATATTAGCTGCCTTAATATCACGATGAATGATCCTAGGATGACCTGAAAACATATAATAATGCTTAATAAGAGATTAAAATCCAAAATCTAGAGCTAGCATGCAAGAGAGAGAGCTCAATAACATACAATCCTCATGAAGATACGCCAGTCCTTTCGCAGATCCTAAAGCAATTTTCATCCTAGTCGGCCAATCCATAGTAAGTCGCCCCTTTCCTGTAATTAGCATTCTGTATTAGATCACTTTACCAGATGAATCAAACATTAGTCAGCATTCAAAATTAATTCAAAGAAGCATTATGACATGCAACTCAAACAATCTTACCATGCAAGTGAAACTCCAAAGTGTTGTTCGGAACAAACTCATAAACAAGCATTCTTGTTGTCCCGGAGATACAGTATCCAACCAATGAGACAAGATGTTTGTGATGAACACGGCTGATAATCTCAACTTCTGCCTGAAATTCTCTCTCCCCCTGTCCACTCCCAGCCTTCATTTGCTTGACTGCTACTTCCTTCCCATTCGGGAGAACTCCCCTGTGTACATAACCAAAACCACCCTGCCCAAGAAGGTTTGCATCTGAGAAGCCATCTGTTGCCCTTGCTAATTCTTCATAGGTAAATGTGCTCTTCGAGAAACCCATTGCAATACCAGGCGAGGGTGGTGGAAGTGGGTTTTCTGAACCTGAATAATTAGAGCCAGAACCTCCACCGCTGCTCATGAAAGGTGGGGGTGGTGGAGGTGGTGGCATTGGAGGCGTAGGAGAGTGTCCCAGAGATGGAGGTCGCCATGCTATAACTGGAGGAGGAGTGGGCTTTGGAGGCACTGCACCAAATTGATCCGCAGGTGGGGGAGGATTCTGTTGCCACCGATGCTGCTGGCCATCATATGGATCATCTGGAAAAAAAAAAAAAAAAAAAAAAAAAAAAAAACAAGCTCTATGAATTATGATTACCTACGTCAGAATCAATCAAGTAGGGCTATAAGTAAGAAGTTGATAAAATCCTTTTAGCATCTACGTCTGCTTCTACGATTTCCTATCAGCCAAAATAAAATAAATCTTCAAATTCAGTCAAAATGAGATTCAAACCATGAGCGCAAGGACGTAAAGTAAACAAAAGCAAAGGTTTAATTAGTCAAAGGCTCAATCATATGACAGCTCAAGCGAAAGCCATTTACAAAGTTCTCTGTCTTCCGTATGATAAAACCAAAATCGAAGAGGCACATGCAAATGCACTAACAGTAATGCATATGTAAAACACCAAATATATGATTCAAACATCTAATAGTTGCTTCACTCCAAACAAGAATCAATCTTCAAAACCGCATAAACGTGCTCTTAAGAGAATAGGATGAAATAATATTTTTAAAAAGTTCAAAATTTCATCTTTTTAATGCAAAATCCAAAAAAAAAAAAAACCATGAAAGTAAACATATCGGCATTTCCCTGTCTAAAAGAATTAACAAAATCCAATTAACACTCTAATTCCAAAAAAAAAAATGGAAAAAGATCTGACCTTTAGGCCCAGGAGGTGGGGGAGGCACGCAGTAACTTTCCTCATTTCTTCTTCTCTTCTTCTTCTTCTTACAACATACAAACAACAAACTCAAAACGAACAATATCGCTACTCCCCCTATTGCTATCGCAACTACCAATCTCGTAGACACCTCACTGCCCGAGTCAGGAGAAAAAGACGGCGGCGGAGGAGATCGAGTCCCCGAACTCCTCGAAGGCGGTGGTGGCAATGACATCCCCGGACTTCTTGGAGATGGTGGCGAAGGAGTAGATGTAGAAGGCGGCGGAGGGGAAGGATTGGAGAATGATGGGGGCGGAGATGGTGTGGTAGGAGTCGAAGGGGAGGTAGGGGATGACGGCGGAGGTGATGGGTTGGTTGAAGGCGGGGGAAATGATGGACTGGGGGGTGGCGTGGAGGGAGTGCTAGTTGGGGGCGGAGTTGCGGCGGCTTGTCGCGGAGGGGATGTAGTATTGGTTGATGCGGGTGGTGATGTTGGGACTGGACTAGCCCCTGGTGATGGTGATGACATTGTTGTCTCTACAAAAACGGAAAAAAAAAAAAAAAAACCCGGCTTTAAAAGAAACTAAAAAATTTTCTGGGTTTTGGTTAAAAAAAGACAAACAGAGTTTTTAAGAAAGAGAATAATAAAAAAACGACGGAAAAGAGATTAACTGAGTTGGGGAAAATGGAAGGATTTTGATCCGGTATTGTAGCGTTTAAAGTTCGATGGAAGCAGCAGCAGCAGCAGCAGTAGGTTTTTTTTCCTCTCGCACACGCTGCTGGGCGCTGGCAGCTGGCCCCGCCCTTCCTTGCTGCTTGGTGGTAGCGTTGGCGGGGTTGGGGTGGGTTCATCCAAAAATATCGGTGGTACCCAATAAAATTCATAGACAGATGGACCATTTTTCATTACCCCCAACTTTTTCAGCTCTTTAGTCAAGTCAACATAAACATTAGATTGGAGATTTTTCAACAAGAGAGTGAATGGTTGGTAGGGTAATAACCTAAATTTTTTCCACCCATAAAGTGCAATGACAGTGAATATTAATTCCAATACAAGTGTAATACGAAGAAGAGCTAAAAAAAATTAAGAAGTTTTGCTCGGGTAGGTACTAGGACTATACAGGTTTCTTAGATTCGTCCGATCCAAAATATAAGTAAATTTTATTGTTTAAATTTATATTTATAAATAAATAATTTAAATTTATGTATTTATATTATTTTTTTATTTTTTAAATATATTCTTAATTTAATTTTTAATAATTTAATATGTTTTCAAATAAATTTTTTGTTAATATTTTTAAAAAATGTATGAATGTATTTTTATAATATTTCAATAAGTTAACAACTAAAACAACAAAATTATAATTAATATTATAAAATATAAATTTAATAATTAAAAAAATTATATTTCAAATAAGCTTTTTTTTTACCTAAGTTTGTTTTTTAAATTATTTAATTTTTTTTAAATATTAAATAAATTTTAAAATTTAAACAAATAATTTAACTCTGAAACAAGTTCAATTTTCATAAATATTCATGACCCAAATCTACCAGAATCAATCATGGCGGATTGTTTGGGATTAGATGCCTCTAATCCAGTCACCATCACCCCAACTCCAGAGTTGGCCAAGAAATTTGGATTCAAATTCAATCCAAAAAGTCTAGTAAAATTGATTGACCTCAATTTTCAAAAGTTTCTTTTTTTTTCTAAGCTATAAATTCTCCAATTTTTGAGTCTTTTTCTGCTGTCATGATAACGCCAAAAAAGAAGGTTAGTTCATGGTGTTGTTTTTCTAACCCACCCAAACTGCACGCATTGATGGTAAAAGATTAATAAAAAAATTAATCCTCCAACTAATAATTTTTGGCATCTTTCAAACTTGCAATGACGAAAGTACAAACAAACAAACAAACAGGACAAGACAAACAATCGTAGCAGAGATCATAACTTGGTCGTCAATGGCTGATTGCCGAAATTACGGTCTTAAGAATCTTTTCGAAATTCTGTTGATAAATTATCATTTTCTCCGGAGAAATCATCAAGAATTCAGCCTCTCGATCTTAGCAATTGCTCTGCGACGTTTTAGATGTATTAGCAACGCATGCAGCTAATTCATCAAACATTAGCCATAAAACTGTTTGACCGAGTAGCTTTCGAGAAATGAGGAACAAGACAGGAAAGAAAAGCTCGAAATGTTAAAAATATTCCCAGTGATAACTGAATATAAATTTATTTATGGTTATAATTCTTTTCCTTTTTCACATTTAAACCGTATTTATTTAAGGTAATATCAGTTGCGCTAAATGGAGGGCAACCGAGGTGGAAAGCTGGTAGCCAACAGCTAATTGCAACATTAAGATAAGGAAAAATAATTTTTTTAAAAAAAACGGCAGTTGCTTGCAGGAATTAATATTATAATGGAAGAATTTTAATTTTTAAGACAAATAATTTCATAATCTGTAAAAATGTGGTTTTGCATCGCACTTGCGTCAGTGCCTGACTTCCATGATCAGCAACCCAAACCTGAACTTCTCTTATATGGTAGGTAAGGTGGCGGAGAGATGTGCACAGATCGCCGGCGAAAAGGGAAATTTTCGGAGAAAGAAAATAGACCATAAATTATTACAAACAGATGAAATCGAGAAAAATTTTTTTAAAAAATTTATAATAATTAAAATTAGTAATAAAAAATTATAATTATTTTTTATTTTTTATTTCATTTAAATTTTGTCTACTATTTTATTTCTCTACTTAATAAAGGGGGAGTCGGTTTCCACCTTATATATATATATATATATATATTTACATATATTATATATTATATATAAATTATATATTCAAAATACTATTTAAAAATAATAAAATTTTACAAAATATTATAAATTTCAAATTTATAAAATAAAAATATTATATTAAATTACAAATTACAAAATAATCTTGAATTATATTAAATTTCAAATTATTATTTTAAAATAATAAAATATAAAAAAATATTTTATTTTAAATCTTGAATTACTGTATAAAAATAATAAAAATAACAATATTTTATATTAAAATTTCAAAACTAGTTAAAAATTATAAATATTAAAAATATTTATATTAAATCTAAAATTATTATATAATGAAAAATAAAAAATAATTTTATGTTAAATCTCGAATTACTATTTAAAAAATAATATAATATAAAAATATTTTATATTAAATCTTGAAATACTATTTAAAAATAATAAATATATTTTATATTAAATTTTAAATTATTATTTAAGAACTAATAAAAATTAAAAAATATTTTATATTAAATCTTAAATTATTTTTTTAAAAAATTAAAAATAATATTATTATATATATTATATAATATATGAGGGATTGGTTCGCTAGAACCAACCCCCCACATATTATATATAAATTATATATATAATATATATTATATAATACAAATATAATATATTATATAACATATAATATGTTATATATAAATATTGAATTACTATTTAAAAATAAAAAAAATAAAAAAAAATATAATCATAACTGAAAGTACAGATGACCATAATTGAATATACAGATACCTTTAACTGAATGTACAGACGATCAAAACTTATATATTTAATCCAAGTATATTTATATAGATATATATATTTCAATATACGAAGGGCCAGTTCCTATACGAAGGGAACCAGCCCCAATATATAGTATATATAAATTATATATATTAAAAATATTATTTAAAAATAATCAAAATTTAAAAATATTGTATATTAAATCTTAAATTACTATTTAAAAATAACAAATTATAAAATATTTTATATGATTTCATATTAAATCTCGTATAGGAACCGACCCTGCACGTATTGAAACATATATCAATATACACTTGAATTAAATATATCAATTTTGGTCACCGGTATATTTAGTTAGAGGCATCTATACATCAGTTATGATTATAGTTTTTATTTTTTTATTTTTAAATGATAATTTAAGATTTAATATAAAATATTTTTAATATTTTATTATTTTTAAATAGTATTTTTAATATATAATTTATATGTAATATATATTTAGAATCGATTCCCCATGTATAAGAGATGACCCCCCCACGTACTAAAACATATATCAACATATATGTATTAAATATATCAGTTTTGGTCATTTGTAGATCTAGTTATATTCACTTATATATTTAGTTACGATCACCTATACATTTAATTATGATTATATTTTTTTATTTTTTATTATTTTTAAATCATATTTTGAGATTTAATATAAAATATTTTTATTTTTTATCATTTTTATATAGTATTTTAATATATATATATAATTTATATGTAATATATATTTATGATTAGTTCCCGTTATATAGGAACTGACTATCTATATATTAGAACATATATCGATACATATTGAAATTAAATATATCTATTTTGGTCATCTGTATATTTAGTTATAATCACATGTACATTCAATTATGATCACCTTTACATTCAATTATGAATAATTTTTTTTATTATTTTTAAATAGTAATTTGAGATTTAATATAAAATATTTTTAATCTTTTATTATCTTTTATTAATATGAACAATTTATATGTAATATATATATGAGATCAGTTCCTCTTGTTCCTCTTGTATAGAAACCAACCCCCTATATATTGAAACATATGTCAGTATATATTAAATATGTTAATTTTGATCATCTGTACATTCAGTTATGGTCGTTTGTATATTCAGTTATGATTATATTTTTTATTTTTATTATTCTTAAATTGTAATTCAAGATTTAATATATAATATTTTTAATCTTTTATTATCTTTAAATAGTATTTTTAATATATAATTTATATATAATATATATTTAGAATTGATTCCCCTTGTGTAAGAGCCGACCAACTCACTTACTAAAACATATATCAACATATATATTGAAATTAAATATATTATTTTGATCATCTTTACATTCAGTTATAGGCACTTGTAGTTATAATCATTTATACATTCAGTTATGGTCATATGTATATCCAGTAATAATTATATTTTTTATTTTTATTATCTTTTACATAGTAATTCAAGATTTAATATAAAATATTTTTATTTTTTATTATTTTTTAAATAATAATTCGAGATTTAATATAAATATTTTTTATTTTTTATTATTTTTAAATATCATTTAAAAATTTAATATAAAATATTTTTTATTTTTTATTATGTATAATATATAATATATAATATATATTATATAACATATATTATCTATAATTTATATATAATATATGGTGTTGGTTCCCTTACAAAAGGGAACTGACTCCTAAAGATAATATATATAATATATATTATTTTTAATTTTTTAAAAAATTATTTAAGAATTAATAAAAAATATTTTTATTTTTAGTATTTTAAATATTACTTTAAAATTTAGTATAAATTTTTTATTTTATTTTTATTATTGTAACTCAAGATTTAATATAAATTTTTTATTTTTATTTTTTAAATAGTAATTTAGAATTTAATATAAGATACTTTTATTTTTATATATTATATAGAATTTATATATAATATAATTTTTAATTTTAAAAAATAATTTAGAATTCAAATTTTAATATTTAATATTTTTTATTATTTTTAATATAATAATTCGAGATTAGTATAATATTTTTATTTTATAAATTTAAGATTTAATATAAAATAATTTTTTATTTTTTATTATTTTTAAATTATATTTTTAATATATATAATTTATATATAATATATAAATATATATTTGGTTGTGGATGTCGGTTCTCTTCGTCAGGGAAACCGACTCTCCACCACTAAGTAGAGAAATATAACTACAGGCAAAAGTTAAATGAAATAAAGAAAAAGAAGTAATTACATCTTCTCGTTAATAGTTTTAATAATTATTATTTTTTAAATTATTTTTTTGTCTCACTTTTAATAATTTGTGATCCATTCTCCTTTTTTAGAATTTTGCCCCAGAAAAAACCTGAACTTCTCTTGTGGTAGGGAAGATTGAGGAAGAACCAAGCCGCCGGCAGTCGGTTCTAAATACTATTCGGTAGACGAAGCGGTGGAGGGACATATGTTCGAACCTGCAGCATTGCAAGGTGAGACTGCAGGCTTTGCCAGAGCAAAGATATTCTCACCTCACAATTTGTCCTTTTCCTGTTATGAAAGCTATTCATGGTGGGCATATACTTCCAGAAATGATGTTGACACTTTATTTTATTTTATTTTTTAATTATTTTAAAAAGAAAACACTATTTATGCTAATTTTTTAATTAACATTTTAAAAGTCAATTTTCTGTTGTCTATGAATATTCTTCGTCCTCCACAATTGACCGACATTGAATTTTGTAGTGGAATTTTTATTTTTATTTTTCACAGGGAAGGGGGTCAAGTCGGGAGGTTGAAATGTAAGGAGGTGAGGAATCATGATAAAATCACATGGCAACGCTATTATTTTATTCTTCTGATGATTATTGGCATGACATTCGCTGTTTTCACTAAAGCTATTTATTCAGTTCAATCCAGCTATAAAATAAAATAATTATATATAAAAATTATATTATATAAAACTCCTGTTCGTTTAAGATTCACTTTCTGCTAAGAATTAAAGCATTAGATTGGTTTCTTCCCTGGATAAATTGATTTATGTTAACATGGTGTTATTTCATTGTTAAATCTTATATTTTTTTAATAATATAATATTTAAACTTTAATTATTTTTTATATTCATATTATTTTTTATTATATTGAATCCGATTTGTAATATATTTAAATTATTTTAATATTATATAATTATAACTTATTTAAATTAAACTCATCCACCTTCAAAAGAAAATGGTTATGTTGTCGGGGACAAAGAGAACTAGAAAAGAGAAGAGACTAAAGAAGGAGTAGGAGAAGGAGAAAGATTTTTGTTTATTATTCTGTTACAGAACTGTTGTTTCAGAATTTAATAACCATATCCAACCGGGTTGCAAACGCTGTCAAATAATAAGTCACTGAATTTTAACGAATTGATTGGTATTTAGTAGCCATGTGACCGGTTTAGTTGTAACGGTCTGCAACCTCTTTCTCATTTTCCATTCGTATCTTCCGATTGCCACCTTGCTGATGTGGCTTTCCTCAACTTCTTTTGCTAGATTGTAGGTTCATCACAATGTCTATGAAAAATCTTTATGGTTTGGTGGAAAATGGAAATAGAAATTCAGCCATTTTTTTTATTGGTTGAATTCTCAGAAGATTCAAATGTAGGCTTCACGTTAAACTGCTCAATGTGAAATTACCTTTTGTTTATTAAAAAGGGAAAAAGGAAAACTCACTCCGCAAACACCGCCGCAAAAGCTAACATGAGTAAACTACGGTCTGTTGGTAGTTAGAAACTTCGAGCCAATCTCTCATTGCACACCAAAAGCATGCCAAAGTCAATGCCATTCATTTTTAGCTAACAAAATGGACTTTATGTTTCTAGTATAATACCAATTAATTTTCCTTCCCCTTAAGCCTTATCACATCTAATAATTCAGATATTATGTTATCATTTGAATTTTTATATTAATTATGTAAATATAAATATAATTTAAATTGTTAAATATGTTAAAATCTTACACATAAGAACAATACATGTTCTATTAACTAAGCCAACTGCATTTAAATATATTGTCTTATATTTATTATATTGTTTTCATATTGTTTTTATATTCATTATATTGTTTTATTGTTTATTAAATGTATTTATTTTTATGTTTTATTTTTATATCATGATTAAAATTATAAAAAAAAAACTTATTTATCGCTTTATTAAAAGCATTTAGAACTGTGAATAGTAACAATCATGATCAACGGGGATTCTAATTCTAATAATTAAACTTATATGATTCCATGAAAGATCCATTGTCCTACATGACAGCATATCTTTTACCTTCTGCTACCATTATCTTCCAAATGGTACCTTTTAAGCGTTCGTAATGTTACCTAAGTATTATTCCTTTAATCTTTGAACTATTATTCATATTCTACGAAATAAACTGTAGTTTAAAAATAAAAAAAATAATAATAAATATTAAAATTTAAATCCTTAACATATTATATTTTATCTCTTTAAAAATATTACATAAATAAATTAAATTAAATTTTAAATTTTTTTGAACTATTATTCTACGTACCTAGCCGGATCTCCACATTATAGTAATGGAAATTCACAGCTCACAGATGGAAATAACAAGCAGGATTAGCATGTCCGGGCTGTTATGATGGAGAAAATTTGACTGGGAGGGAAAGGGAAGGATCAAATTGATTTTGGGTTTCAAAGGGCTCTGCAGGCTTTGACATTTGAGACTCGAGAGTACGATGTCCCATCCTGGTTGATCCGGGCCTTCTTATAATATTCTGCCAGTTGTTTAGAATAGGCTTTGTTGTTGAGCTTTCTGAGAAACGTCCACCCAAGGGCCCGGCCATGCCTGAAACCATTGCACGGGACTCAATTGGCCTATGTCCCTCGGACCCTCTACGTCCTAGCTATGAATAGAAGTGGCAAAATGAATCCGAACCTGAAAATTCGCTCGAAAAAATTTGAGTCCGAATTCGAACTGAACTCGATTTGACCAAAAGTCAATAGCCTGAACCCGAAAAAACCCGAACCCGAATGGCCTGAACCCGAAATAGCCCGAACCCGAAATGACCCAAGCCCGAAAGAATCCGAACCCGAAACGACCCGAACCCGAAATGATCCGAACTCGAAAAAACCCGAACCCGAGCCCGACCTGAACCTGAACCCGAATTTAATACTAAAAATAAATATGAAGAAATTATAATTAAATAATTTTTTAT
>JBBYHK010000018.1:2124802-2173619 GCA_038382065.1 Adansonia grandidieri | reverse complement strand
ATTTTCCATATTATAATGATAACTAACATCAACCAAAAATAAAAAAGCTTATTCACGCACTCCAAAATAACCAGAGAGAATGAAGGGAAAAACAATCCAGCAGTATTACAAGGACAAGTAGGCAATAGCTACACTCTAGAAAATCTGCATTGATGACACTACTCAAACAAATAAGGTCAAACAGTGTCCAAAGTTTGGATATTTTTTCGAGTATTTTCGGGGAAACGGTGTGGGGAGGAGGGTGCTTTCATTTGAAGCTTGCTCTTTTACTGGGATGGTCCTTCTATGGCACTTTGATTCCTGCCCTGTCGAGGAGCATCTGTGAAAAAGCCAAATAGTAGTTGTAAATATAAAAAGAAAAGGAAACTAGAAAAACCCGAAAGAAAGAAAGAAAATGCTAATGAAAGAGCTTCTTACCCATCCCATTTTTTTTTCAAAGCCTCTCTCTGAACTTCTCATCATAATTAAAGATGTTGCACCAATTCTGCTAAATTGATGACTAGTGACGGAGATTGAAAAACAATCAAATGATCAGCATGGGTTTTGAAAGACTGTGAAAACATATTCATTGTTCCTTTTTTTTTTTGTTCTGTGTTTCGATTATCAATTAGAGAAGTAATTTCAGCTTTTGATTATGAGTTTCGTCTTTATCTTTGTCAGTTTTAGATTTTGATGACGGGATTTTCAAATCTTTTTCCCTGTTATCAAACTGACCGCGCCAACGGCATGCCTTAATGGTCCCAAAAAAGGAGAAAAAGGCCATTTTCTTCAAATTATAAAAACATCAATAGAGAAAGAAAAAACCAAAAGGGGCCCTATTAGTCTATTAGCAATGTGTAAAAATCTAAAATTCATTACAGTTTGACAACTTTAATTACTTAGTGCTTGCCACTACAGGTGTTGTCGAGTCCGATTCTGACTTTTTCTTTTTTTTTTTTTAATTAGAGTTGAGTTAAATTTAAATTTTTATTTTAATATTTAAAAATATTAAAATAAAAAATAATATTTTATAATTAAATTTAAATAAAAATATTTTTCAGATCAATTTAAATTTTAAACACCCTGTATAGCAAAATACAATAGATTCCTTTTATTTCAAGTAGCTCAAAACCAACATAATATATATATATATATATATATATATATATATATAGTATCCATCATAGTGGAATTTTACATTTAGTATCATGGCACATACCTTTTAGAATAAACTGAAAAATTAAAAAATTAAAAATAAATAAAATATGTGATAATTTATATTTTTTTTATTTTTATTTAAATATTTATTTTTATATCTAAACCGTCTTAATTTATTTTTATAAAACAACTTTATTAATTTAAAGATTAATATATGATGTAATGGCATTGTATAAAATCTTATTGGTTGTAAGTGAATCATAAGAGATATAATTTTATTAACAAATAAATAATATAAAATTTATATATATATATATATATTTTTTGCATTAGCATATATCCTAATTTGTGTTGATCTGTTACTAAGCAGTACTTATTATTATTATTTTTTGACATACTTGAGCTTGATTCAAGTCAATGTCTAAATTAAACAATGTATTAATTTTGTACAAAGATGATATAGATTTAGTGATCTCTAAAATTAGTGAATGCAATCTATTTTTGAATTGTACAATTAGAAAGATGAAATCCCTGTAAAATGATTGGTCTTAATTAATCCATTGATTAAAAACACTTAATTGATTAATGGGTTAAATATTTTGATTTCGTCGTAGCCTAAGATCTAACTCCGTGAATAAAAATACTTCAATTGTTACCTTATCATTGTCACGTCTTCAATAAATCCAATATAATGCAAGCATGACTAGTTTAAAAAAAATTAAGGAAAAATGGAAATTTTAATAAATAATTCCTAAAAATTAAAATTTTTTAAAAATAAAATATAAAATTATTTCATTTAAAATTTTAAAATAAAAATTCAAAAAATAAAATATTTTTAAAAACACTTCAAAATTAATACTTTCGAAATTTTCTAAATATTTCGAAATATTGAAAACTCCTTCGAAAATTTAAAATCTGATTTTTTTAATTCAAATTTAAAAAAAAAAAAGAAAGAAAGAAAGAAAGAAAGAGAGGGTAAAGAATGAGGAAAGAGAGGAGGAAGAGAGACAAGGAGAGAGAGAGAAAAGAAAACGGAATGGAAGGCGAGGGGAAGATTAGTCGATTAGCAGCGATCTTGGATGATTGGGATCCATTTGTTTGGTCCAAGGCATATTGCTAACAAGCCTTCCCTGCTCAGTCGGTTGGTATCAATGGCTGCTCATCCTTTCTCCTTTTTTTTCCTTTTTCTCATTCTATGTCCCCAATTCTTTCTTTATTTTAATTGTCCCTTTTTTATTTAAATAATATAAATTTTCAAACGCTTTTTCATTTTTCTTCTTACTTTTTAATTATAAAAAATGTCATGATATTTTTATCATACTAAACCGAATTTATTAAATACTTATATATAAATTTGATAAATTAATTAACAAACTTTATCAGCTCAAAGGACCAAAAATTCAAAATAATTGTGGAATATTAGTGGGATACCTATTTGTAAACTTCTATTCTCTAAATATCAATTTCACAAAAGCAACATGGGGGTTAACCTTGATTAATTGATAGCAAAATATGATGTTAATTATATATTGTAAAATCAAACGTAGACATTTTGACAGATTGATTAGGTCGGATTGTTAATTAGAATTTTTTTAATTCTTTATCCGACTCAATCTAAGTTGGTTGAGCTTATTATACTATTTAAAAATAATAAAAATTATTTTTATATTTTATGATTAAATTTAAATAAAAATTATTGATTGAACAATGATTTTAATAACATCAAATTAGCCTGAAACGAAAAATAATGTACAAATCTGATAACAGGTCTAATAAAAGGTAACGGGAGGATGGTTACCAACAGTTATCTTTTTCCTTCGTAACAATATCGATGACGACCCCAGAAAGTCAAGGTTAGGACAAATTTTCCCTGCTTTTGTTTACACAAAAATGATGTTCATAAAACAGAATAAATTAACTACTCGTTATTTTACACGCATATTCCCAACCCCAATCATTTAGGAATCCAGCAAAAATTTGTTTGCAACACATAGTGGGATGGCAAATGAGAATCAAAGTACACTATTTCAAGTGTCAAATCCCCACTTCCTGGTGACAGCATTCCATTATACATTGTCCTTTCAAGACAGTGAACCAGCCAAAGCCAAACTACTTTCTCCACCAGCATAATGCCCCACAGTTTTGGAGACTCTTTCAATTCCATCCACACCTTGAATTCTTGTTTCAGAAATATATATATATATATAACATACATATACATATACATATACTCAGACGTAAACGATTAGTATCTTGCTGATACCAATTAGATTCGTTTCTCCAAAATTTTGTGATGAAGCATGCAGTAAAAGAAAGTGGTTATGCTTTCCTTTTTTGCATGCTTTCTAGTCAATTTTTGTATTCTTATCGGGACAATACTCTAGCCAACTTGTTGAATTTTCGATTTTCCTTTTAACCAGATATTTGTTTCTATCTCTATGGTCCAAATCTCTCCAAAGAATGTCTACTTAATTTAAGTGAAGCAACCTGGCATTAATCTTATAACTTGTTGGTAGCTTATTCCTCATGGAAAAGAAATGATGATAATTAAAAAATCGGACAAAATTAAACTTGCAACTTAATTCAATTGATTGATATAATTATTTTTAAAAGTTGATATCTAAAAAATTTGAAGTTCAATTTTAACATTTTGTGTAGTCTCCTCAGCGAGAAAAAGATTGGACAAACGTAAAGTTATCCAACGAAAATAAGTCACATGTTTAACATTAATTGTTGATTTTCACTCCCCTTGGATCCTTTTCATTCATAAAAATAATTCCTATATATGCAAAGCTAAATCCTCTTCCAGTGACGCTATATTTCCATTTTCGTTCTCCAAAGTTTCTGGATATTAGCAAAAAGAGAAGATGTTATCCCTGAGATCATTACCAGTAGACTACCCTGCATCATTTTCGAAAGGGTTTAAACTCTAAAGGGATCAGCAGTTGACTCGATCGACGATCAAATATTCTCTACCAACGTGATTTGATGTATCATAAGGGTTACATATTTTATCATTTTCCTGAAGTTTTTTTCCCCATAGTTTCCAATGATTCAGGGATTGTTCCATTGAGGAAGATTTCGGACCATCGGTAGTGGCCATTATCATGATCTGCAAGCATGATCCACCCATGTGTAGTAGATTGATTCAGAATCCCATCTTCGGATCATGGACTCCACTTTCTACGTTATAACTGATATTTTCAAGATGCAGATTGCTAGGCTTTGATTCCAACAGCTGGGAGGCCTTTTTTTTTTTTTTTTTTGATAGATGCACATGTATTTTCGTCCGGGAATGATTCTTCATTCTTCAACTCATACTATTTTGGTGAAAGGTCCCGGGCTTGGACATAAAATTAGCTAGCTTTCCAAAATCTAACGATTTGATAATAAGCCATCAAATGCCATGCCACACCCTGATGCAAATGCACTTTGGGGTTTTGCAGCAAAATTACAGAGAACAAGGATTTTTAACGTAAAGCTATTATTTTATTAGGCTTAATGGTTTCGGTCACACCACCAAATAGAAACTTAACTAAATTGAAGAATGAAAAAGGAGGCATAATTAACCTTATAAGGATTGTATTTTTTTGTTTTTTTTTCACTCAGACAGGTACAACCTCCAAAGGCTTTTATGACAACATATACTTGAATGACATGAACAAAAAAGCAGCCAATCTTTTGCAAGGAGAATGATGATAATAGTAAAGGCATTAAAACATCCATGGCCTCACTTTTTCAATTGAGATTTAAAGGTATTTTCTTGCAAAAGTAAGTTCGGATGTTATTATCGCAGGATTTGCTTACATTTCCGAAGAAAAAATAAAATAAAAGATGGGCCTAGCTAGATGGCATGCACCATTGCTACGCCATCTGATTCATTTTAGCATCTTCTCGATCCTTTATTTGCTGCTCCTCCTTTTTAACTATGAAGTACTACTGGTATGATTTGGAACTCATGCTTACATAATTATGATTACAATAAAAATTTAAATTTGAATTTAAATTTAAAAGAAAAAGTGCAGCCTGTTTCAGGTTTTAAATACATGCTAGCCGCCCCTCTTGAACACTTCAGGGCTTTGGGAGCTGCATCTCTCTCCCTGCCCTTGTTTTATATGAACTAAGCTGGCCATAGTCAAAATAGAAAGAGATGTGAAGAGATGTATAACGAACATATCTAAAAATATTTCCTTTGATAAGATGGAAGCAAAAGAACAATGACAGAAATTTTGTTCTGACTTATCTAATACTACATATTATATATATATATGAGTTTTATATATATATATATGAAATTCTCTATTCACATTATATAAATATTGAAATAATTTAAAATTTTATTAAATTCAACGGCCAACGTATTAAAGTATCAATTATCTACAAAAAATAAAAATGTATAAAACTAATTAATTTTGCTCCAGCTGATCTCTTTCTATGTAAAATACTACCTCCAATCCTATGGTTTACTTCACTGCTATTAGATGAAACAATTAAATATCATTCTTTAATCAAAATTCTTTATTCCTTCCAAATGCTGTAAATTGGGGAAAAAAGATTTTCATTTCCAACTGTTATTGAGTTATTAGAAATATTTTTCTATTCTTTTTGCTTCTTTCTTTTGTTTTTTTTTTCTCCTAAAGCACTACAAAATATGATATTTTTAGAAAAAAATAAAAATACGATTAAGAAAAATGTACTTTTTATTTTGAACTTAGTAGTACGGGAATGAATGTCATTCCTAATTTAATCATTTTGGAAATGAATTTTGTTCTCAAAACTTTTCATAAATATAATTTTAAAAGATGGTTTTTTATTTTTAAAATTTTTAGAGAGGATTTTTTTATTTTAAAAATAATTATTAATTATCTTTAATTCTTCTAAAATTTGTAACGAGAGTGAGGGAAATTTGATCTTGGCATATTATTTTCTTTCATTTTCCATAACTAGACATGCCTATTACCTACGACAAGTGTTTTTTGATTATTAACTTCTAAAGGGATGCCAACAAAGAGGTAATTAAACATCAATTTTTCTTGGGGAGAATAATGTGCTTTTATACATATAACCCTCATATACTTTAATTCTTTTGCAGTGCTACCAGGAATAAAATTTTAATTAGTGATAGTGCGGAACTGAGGATAAAGTAGAACTTAAGCATCTGGCTTTGATGTTATAAATTAAAAAAAAAAAACAATTAATTAGGGGTTGAACTGTAAACATGCAATTAAACTTAAAAGATGAGCATATACTCATATCGTACAAAATTTTCAGCCGTAGAAGTTTTCAACTATGAAAAACATTTTGAGTTCGTTAATTTGATCGTCCACTTGAACAAATTGTTCTAGTTTAATTCCCACTATTAATGGAAATTCTGCTTTGGTCATATAACACGACTAACATCAATTTCAAGCATTAATTAACTTTATTAACATTCCGAATATCATTCTTGAACTTACATTTCCTAATTTAATTATCTGATAAAGTGATACCAAGGCATGAGTTTTAACATCAATTGGGTTTTTAGAGTTAGTATATTAATGAAGAAAAATGGCAAAATGGCAGAAGATATTGGACTATCGCATTCAAGATCATGACAAATAGTTGGTTCAAAATATATATATATATATATATATATATATATATATATATAATGCTAAAATTAAAATCGAAGGAGGTTTTTCATCAATAGAATACGGTGTTCTTCATTTCTAATATAAGACAAAAGAATCTAAATTGCGACCCTTGTGGGAAGGAGCTTAATCAAAGGGGAATTAGCTTTTCTAATCAGACTTTGATGTATGTGACCACCTTCCTATTCATATTACAATCTAGAGCATCATTGTCAAAGATCCTTTAGAAATTAATTTCTTAATTAAAGGTACAATTCGTGGTTAATGTCAACAATGGCGCTTCGAAAAAAGGGGTCATCATTAAAACTAATCAATCAAAGAGATTAAAAACTCATAAAAATAACCTAATCTTCTTGGTAAGCATTTAAACGTATAACTATATATAAGTACAAGGTTCAAACTTACATATAAATAAATCTATTTTCCAATAATTAATTGTCTTACCTAACTGGAAAATATAAAATAATGTTTGATTGAGCATTGCAATTAAAATTAGGCGCAAATTAAACTAGGAAAGAATATATAATAACTAGAATGAATAGCCCAGCACTCTATAACAGACCTATGTACATGTAAACAGAAAAAATATGATAACTTTTAGAATTGGATGATAATTTAAAATGTGTTTTTTATTTTTTAAAAAAATCATATATCTTAATTTCACATATATTTTTAATTATTTTTTTTTGTATATTTTTTAACTACATTGGTATCACTTATAATACTAAATAAAAAAATTATATATATATATATATATATGCTTTTGCTTTGGTGGGAGACAATGGAATGGATGTACCACAGAAGATTAGAGGGGAAGCTTAGCAAAGACTTTGATTAAAGTTATATTATGGAAAGAAGGCGGGTGGGGAGGGTTGAAGATTCCCATGAAAATTGGAAGGTGGGAATTGGAAAACCTAACAAAGAAATTAAACTTGAATGAAGAGAAAAAAAAATCCGAATGATAGGCTATTATTACCACTTTATAAATGATTATATGCAACGTCTAATGATGATTCCATAAAAGGAGAGAGACCAAAACGCAAAATCTTTTTACCCTACATTGTGTGTTACTATGGTAAAGTTTGCATAAAAGAAATGGAAAATTGTTGAAAAGAACACATATGGGAAAAAAATGCCTTTGTTTTTTCTGAAGTTAATGATGCTAAAGAAATTTATTTTCCTAGGAAATCAAATCTCCCTTCCTTCCAATGTTTAACTATAGGAGATTTTTTTTTTTTCCCTAGGAAAATCGAAGTCGCCCTTTCAAAATTTTCAACCCAAGAGTTGGGCCTTGTTTGGGGCTGAAATTGGGGTTTTACTAAGGAATATTGATGGGCTACCGAGGAAAATGACGTAACCATTGTTTTGGACCGAGAGTGGATGGTCTGGCCGACACTCTCTTGGGTCGCAGAATCATGAGAAAAACAAAATGGTAATTTTCAAGATATTTCTGCCACCAATATATTCTAAATTAGGTTCGGAACGAATTCATTCCGTACTATTGACATGCGATTAACTAACGAGTGTGACTTCCACCCATACTGATTGATTTTTTAACAAACATTGAATTATAATTTTCAATCATTTCAAATGTTGAATAAAATTCAAAATGATTTAAAAATATTCACTCGCAAAGACAATAATTTTAAGTTTTATTAACTTCAATTCCATATATAAATCTAGGAAATTCATGGAAGTAAAAGAAAATTATCAGTGTTAATTTAGAATTAATTGACGTCTACCTTTTTTTTTCTTTTTTACAATAGATTTGAAAAAGGAAAATTGGGAAAAAATTATGAAATTATATCATATTTGATTCACTATAATAGCTGTTTCGTTATAAATTAATTCAGTATGCTACAGTAACATAATCATTTGATTAGCTAAATGCCTATTTCACATAATAATTTATTGCAGCTTTATTTCACCTAAGGTCGAAATAACTATTTTATACCTCCCCATTAAAAGGTTATTCTAATTTTTTTTTTAAAAAAAATTACATTATAAGATTAAATTTTTTTTTTTAAATTCAAATCTTATAATATTTTATTTTATTAAAATAAATTATTATTATAATTATTTATTTTCATAAAATAATTATTTTGTTCTAGTAAAGTAAATGTATAGATGTATGTTTAGAGGATTCTGGCCATCATGATGCGGAAAAAAGTCATGCTTCAACAAATTGGATAAATTTCATCTATAGTCCTTAACTTTTTGTTTTTTAGTTTCACTTTAGCCTTTAATATTTTAATTATTTCAATTGAACCTCAATTTAGTCATTTTGTTAAAGTTTTAATTAACATTAGAGATAAAATATTCGGAAGAAAAATGTTCCTATGACGTGTCGCATAAATTACTACATAATGAAGGATTAAAATGGAACCCTTTAAAAAGTTTGGAATCCAAATGAAAAATTAAAGGCTAAAAACTAAATTAAAACCAAAATACATATAAATAATTATTTTATATACTATCAATAAAACATAGAAACTTCACATTAAAAATTAAAAATTATTAAATAAAATATATATTATCCTTATAATTTTTACATTCTATTAATAATGCGTTGAATAATGGTCAAATATATATGGGATCATGATAAAATTTATCCTATCCAATCACTTCCGAGCTTCACCTATGCAAAGATAAACATAAATTTACGTTACTTTTTCAACATTTAAACAAAAAAAAAAAAAAAAGGCAAATGGGCAATGATCGAGAAGAATACAATATAAAATACAACCCTTTTTCTCACTTGCCTTTCTTTTTTTTTTTTTAAATAAAAAATTTTCCCCTTTATATCTTTTCCTTTAGGCCTTTGATCATAGAACATCATGATGAAAATTAGGAAGATAACAACGCGATGCACCATCAACCATCTTGCACTTCACATGCATAATTACTTCCTAGTCTAATCCGAATACCCTTTTATTTTGGATAACTTTACACGTTTACCCAGATTTTTTATTTTGATCAATTAATTATTAAAAAAATTATAATTTGACCATTAACATTTTTCAGCATCCTAATGCGAATTGCTACCATACTAGAAAATTAGAATATTGAAAAAAATGAAAATTACGAAAAAAATAAATTATATTTTTGATTACTTAATTTTTTAAACTTTATAATTTGGTCATCAAATTATGAAAATTTTAAATTTTAATCATCAATGTTTGTGAAATTTATTCATAGTTTGATATTCATTGCCAATATCTCGTTGTCAATAAGATTTTATAACAATTTGGTCACTAATATTTATGAAATTTAATAAAATAAATTATTTTATTACTTTTGTTATGACAAATAATTAAATAATCCCTACACTTTTATAAAAAATATATATAAATAATCATTCGATATTTTTTATTGCATGAATAAAACTGTTGGATTTTTGTTTTATTATGATATAGCCGTTAAATTTGAAAAATATATAGATAAATCCAATTGCCAAAATTAGTAAAATAATATTACTTCAAGTATTTGGCATACTCCTAACAAATTCAAATTAAGAATTTTCTATAGAATGTTACATCGGGCAACCAAAATTTTAAACAAAATATGAAGGATTTCATAATGCCAAGATTTTAATTACAATCAAATTAAAAAAATAAAAGTTCATATTTTTAACTACATGTAATACAGATAGATAATAGAAAATAAAATTATTTACTACTATTAAATTTCACTAATATCAATGATTAAATCATATTAATAATTTCACTAAATTTAATGACCTAAATTATAAAATTTTTAAAATTAAATGATCAAAATTCAAAACTCTCTAAAAAATTGCTCGAAAATTATAATTTATAATTAGTAATTATTTTTAAATTTTAAACTGCAGCATGGATAAAATCATATTGCATGTCCATTATATGTCTATAAACTGTAGCATTTGTTAAACGATGTGGTAATGCCACGTTAGTACGTATTAGACTCTAAGATAAAGGTGGGTAAAAAAAAGTATCCTCATTAATGATTAACTTGAAACAATTTTCACATTTGAATGAGCAAAATAAAAATCACCGAATGTTGGATGATTAAACGTGCAATTTAACTAATTTTTTTCTTTCTTTTGTTTTATATTATTATTTATTTTTATAATCAAATCAAACGTAATTGAACGTGGAATTTATCTAACCGCAAGCTTCAAACATAAAATACTATGTATAAAACGACAATTAAACCCAAATGCGTGGTCCTTATTTTTCCCATCCAAACGAGAAAATGGCTTCTCTTAGTTGTCAACCCCCCCCCCACCCCATCCCCATCCAACCAGACAATGACTTTTCCTACTTTGCGTACACGTGTCCACCCCATTCCTTGCTCCCACTGTCATCAACCAACCACGTGATGACACGAGTCATCGAAGGAGGGTCGAGTGTCCTGTGGTCCCCACCCAAAAGTAGAAATAAAATAAATAAATAAAATAAGGAAAAGAGATTTGAGATGCCAATGAGGGACCCCACCGCCTTTTCCATTGTCGACAAAAATTCTGGGACCCACTTTCCCTACTCGCCCCCAGAAAAGCGATTGGGTCCCACGTGATCCTTCCCTCACGTTATTCGGTCGTCACTCTCTCGGAGGGAGCATTTTAATTTCTTTATTAACCATTATTGTTATTGGTTGTTTTGTTTGACATTGTACTAACCAGAATGCTAATCTCGATTTAATTAAGTAATTAACTCACGCTTTCGCTCCCACAATCACATGGACCATGTGATTATGGGGTGGAACGAGAAATTAGAACGCTCTTCACAGTCACGCGCATAGAGCGTGACAATATTTTAAGGAACAAGTAGGGGACAATTGTGAAGAAATAATTCGACCATCTCAGCTCAGGTACAGGTCAGTGGAGCATGGACTGCAGAAAAATATGGAAATAATACCTAACAATATTTTAATAGAATTTTACTATTGGTACTGTATATTAATATATATATATATATGCACAAGCTTATAATATAATTTTTTTTATTTGTTAAAATATTTATAATTATAATGGGCATGACATGTAAAATTTATATTCCTAAATTATTATCTTAAATTAATAAAATTAACAAAAACTAATAAAAATAATATAAGGGGCGGATCCAAGCAAAAAGGACAAGATAATCTTTATATAAAAAAAAATCACTTTCAAATCATTATTATCATAGCATTATATCCATCTAATCGAAGGGTGTAGTTGATTTTACTTAGTTGATAGTGCAATAAAATTAAATACTTTTTTTTAAAAGGAAATTGTGTTATACGCTAACTAAAATATTTTACATTAATTTTATGTAAGATTTTATTAAATAATATTTTTTTATTTTTTGAACAATTTTATTTTATTTTTTTGTTAAAAAATTAAAACATCCTTTTAAGCTGTCTTTTTTTCAGGCACCTACGAAGGATGTGGTCACGTGGGATTGAAATGGATTCTCTGCTATTCACCATTTTTTTTTTTCATAAAAGAATAGAAAAAAGAAATTGCAGCCAAAAATTCAATTGCCAAAGAGAGTAGAGTTAGACGGTTAGTGCCGATTGCCGTTGGCATCAATCATCTTTATTCTCTGCCCAAATCTTTTGGGCTTCAGGTCTTTAATTTACACCTAATTTTAAAGGCTAAAATAAAAGCTCTTAATATTCTATTTTTAAGTTTTTCTAAATATTTTTATTATATTTAAATAAATTTTTATCTTTTATTTTGAATGAAAATTTGATTTATATTAAAAATGTAATTAGGAATAAATTAAAAATTAATGATTAATTTTAGAGTCAGCAATTTTTGTTTTCATGCCATGATTTTGTATTTTATCGTATTATAATCATGTTTAAAATATTTCATATTTGTATAAAATTTTATGTATTCATAATTCGTATTATATAGATTTTGGGATATATATAAGTACATTTTATATGTTAGAAGCATTTAATTATATTTGAAATTGTTAGGTCTAATTTATTTAGATAAAAACTAAAATTTAAGAACTTATGTGATGCAAACCAAAGGTTAAATTAAGAATTTAACTGTAAAAATATAAGAATTCAAAGCATAACTTAATCGATTTATGTAATTATATTAACATTTAGTCGATCTAAAATTTGAATCTTAACATGCACAATCTTTCTCTTATCTTTACCTAATTTTTACCAAACGAGGATTATGAAAATATATAAGAGCTTACTTAAATAAAATAATAAAGCTTAAGTGATTTTTTATTATTTTAATATTTTTAAATTGCCAAAGCTTTGAAATTAAAAGCAAAGTTACTTGGCACGATTTAACTCTACTTAAGATTCTTTTCTTCCTTTCCAATGTTAAATCATACTATTATAAATTTTACATAATATAAATAATAATTTTTTATTTTTTTAATCATTTTAATTTTCAAAGTTTTGAAATTAAAAGCAAAGTTAATTGGAATGATTTAACTCTACTTAAGATGCTTTTCTCCCTTTCCAATGTTAAATCACACTGCTATAAATATCACAGAGTGATAACAAGCACATCGGATATAGACCAAAAGTTTTTGTAATTAAGAGAAACGGTAATAATCACCAAGCAAGTGATAGAGACAAAGAGGGAAAAAAAATTATTCAATGCGTTACTTTCTTGACTTTATTAATTGTACCCTTACATATAAGTATTAAATATAAAAATGAACACCGTTTTTATGCATATAAAAATATAATATTGAATTACACGATGAAATATAAATTTTTTGATCAAAATCATCTGATATCCGATTATCACATTGGGTATCGACTAATTTGAATTCGAGCTGGGTAAAATCACAAGCACGGTAAAACTCTTTCATAAAGCGTAACTGCGTATCCTGTAATTCAAATTCAAAATCTTTAGTTGAACTAAAATAATCTTCGATCAATTGATTTATACACTTGATGGTTGATGAAATGTAATTTTCTCTTTGGTCTTGTTCATCTCCGATGCTATTTGCTTCATCTCTCTCTCGAATAACCTCCTAGCTCTCACTAATATTAAATATAAATTAAAAAAAAATTATATGATGATAAAATTGACAAAAAAAAATAAAATAACAAAAAATAATACTAAAAATATATAATACATGGGAGAAAAAAAAATCAACTGCCTATATATGGTAGTACATGTTTACAGTAGCACGTAATCTAATTGGCATGTTCAATCTCTTACAAACTATAAATATAACAGAGTAGTGATTTATTAAAAAAAATTAAATTATACTTCCTTTAATTAAATTAATATCATTTAATTTATAATATTAACTTAACCAATTATATGATATACACAAGTCTAAATTTTATAATCCAAGCAATACGTATGAATTTTTTCATCAAAAAACAACAAAATATAATGATTAAGTAAGAAGTTCAAAAACTCCATACTTCATTAATAAATTTACATTGATGATTAATCAATTGCATGATATTAAAAAATATATATTTTTAATTTTATATTTACAATAAATTTATTTAAACTTTTTACAATTAATTCACTAAGTTTGACTGGTGATACTGAAACTTTTTAGACATTTTATATAATAAAATAGTTGTAATATATATATATATATATATATGTCAGTAAAAAAAAAAACTTGCATAATATTTAAAACTTTTCGTATTTTTCAAAATTTTTAGAGATTAATCATTATAAAATAAGCTTTTTATTAACATAATTTAATCATTTTTATATACGAAAACCAAATATAAAAACAAAAACAAAAAATGCAAAATCTAAAACTAGAAGCAAAAACCAATAATAATAATAATAATAATAATAAAAAGATAGAATCCGAGATATATCATGTGAGGCAACCAACTAAAAGCCTCCCCCTAATAGTGAAAATGGATAAGGCGGTGGTGGACGCGACTCCATCCATGCCGCCGCCATTTCTCCTAAGTAACCCAGTTGCCCGTTCCTATCACCATACCCTGCTATACTACTTGTCCCCGACGAAGACACCGCCATGCCGCTTCCGATCACTGACGGAGCCACCATAACCGCCGGCAGTTGACTTGTTACTGTGGCGCAACCATAGTTCATGACTTGCCCCACAAGTTGTCTATTATACCCCAACAATTCTTTTGAGTCGTCAGGCGATGGAGAGGATTGATAACTTGAGCGACAAAAGTTGTTGTCTACATCGAATCTGGTTTCTGGGGACGAAATTACTCCTGGATGCCCTTCTTCATCTTCGGATTTCACTGAATTATTAGAAACCGCCAGGCTCGAAGAAGATGAATACGAGGATGGCATCATCGTCAACCGACGCTTCTTGTCGGCGTTAAGCTGTCTTGTCCGTTTCTTTTCAAGCATCATACGTGGAAGGAGGTCAGGGTCTTCAACGACTTTGTAAAGAAACGCCATCATTTGTTGCGGGCGTCTCTCGGTGGCCTCCAAACGCTTGTTCATGCCTTGCAGCTCTTCTTCCAACGACTTTTGCTCCTCTTTCAGCCTCGCTATTTCCATCACTATTTCCTCATCTTCTAAATCCTCAGCTTTCACTTGCATGTACGGATTTCTGTTATGCTTTCTCCTTGCTATGTTCTTCAACAAATGCTTTTGCCCTCTCAGAAACCATTCATTTGCAAACTCCCACTTATCTGGATCCACTTTCTTGAAACCCTAAACACCAATACCGAAAACATAAATCAAATAAAAAAATACTTTTAAAAAAACATTAGACATATATATTTTATAGTCAAAATTTAAATTTACATCGACTTACATAAGTATTAAGCTGGCGAACGAAGCTAGAAAAATTGTTATGCTTGAAGTAAACAGGCAAGATCCTTCGAGAGAAATCTAAAGGGTCGATAACTATGAAACTGTTATTAGCTTTACCCCAAGTGATCAAAGTGTCAGTCATCGGATCATTGACCATCTGATAAGTTTTCGCAACGAATGGCGCAACGATATTAGTATTACTGTCAGCCTCCATATCATCAAAATAAAGATAAAAACCAACCTTTTGTTTCAAATCTGGAAGAAGATAAGAAGAAGGCTGAGACACAGATTATGTGGAAGGGCAGGTGGCTGAGCTGGGTTTTTTTCCTGCCTTTGGTGCCCTTTGAGTGTTTTTATTTTATTTTCCAAACGAACGTATGAGGCAGAAGTTTAGAACCGTAATATATAATGGATGCCAATATACGGTCACAGAGTGTTCGGGGAAGGGGGGGGAGGGTGTCGTGTCTAAAATCAGGGGGGCCTCGATATTTCTTGGGGTGATAAGATGGGGACCCACTTGGCTCCGGTTTTATCATCTTTTGCTACACTTTCTTGGTCCCCAATGGGTTTAGATATTTTTGCAAAGCCTATATTCGAGAGTGCCTATCACACACGAGTGTGGGAGGAGGGTTTCGTTGCGTCTGAGCTTTTGAGTTAGTGACGTGGTCCCCCCCCTCCCGACCCCCGACTGTCTGAAGGTATAAACAATTGTAGCTAAAAGACGAAGGGAACTATAGTTGGGATTAACAGCCACTTACTAAAAAGAGCAGAAAATAATAAAATTTTAAAGAGTGTTTAATATTAACGTGGAAAAGAATACGATGAATTATAATATTAAAAAATTTATAATTAAAATAAAAACTTTAATAATCTAATGATAATAAAATATTTTATTATAAAAAATTGCAAGTAAACAACAAATATCACAATTTTTTTATTTTTTATTTGATAAAATTAATCTTTTATTTCTTTAATATTATTATTTGGTGAAACACAATTTTAAGAATTAAAAAATTGAATAAAGCTAAACTCATCAAAATTATATGTTGTTTTTCCTTCTCATTGGGTTTCTCCTAAGAGATTTGACTTTGCATGCACGTTGATCAACAATTTTCTTATTTAATTTTGTTGTAATTTGACTAAAGAAAAATAAAAAGAATAAATTAGGATTTGAAAATTGTATTCCAAGATAATTTTTAAAACCAAATTGAGATTTTATCTTCACCCTTCATGAGGATCTTTTCAAATTTACATTTTATGGATTTTTTTTAATATATGATAAAAATCAAAGTAAAAAAAAAAAAAAAGAGTATTCCTCACATATACATTTATGACCGGGAAGGCTTAGGGTGTTTGTAAGTTGTATAAATTTATTCAAGGGTCTGATTATTCATCCGATTTGGTAAGTTTAATTTGTATAAATCGGGTCTTGAATAAAAAATTTTTAAATTTAAATAAATCTAACCCGAATTACTATTTAATAATAAAAAATAAATTAACTAAATAGACTAGAGTCTAATCCGAACTATACTTAGATAAAAATATAAAAATAATCGAACAACGATATGGCTCAACCTAATCCACGTACAAACAGCTCTAAATTCTGGTGGTAGAGCCATAAAAAAAAATTTATAAACTTTTCTTTATTTGCATTCTTATCTATTGAGTGCCTTTTTCTTTCCATAAACTTAACAGACTTAATATTTTTTAAAAAGCTTAAAATAAAATGTGACATATCGCCCATACAAACTAATTAAAGTGTTTCACCTGAAGCAGTTGTAATATTTATTAACTTGTTATTTTTGCATGTAAATCATGACACTTGCATAAATCCGTATGTATCTTTTATTCTATTTAAAAGTTGGAACTTGAAACTTTGAAGACGGAATCCCTCTTAGTCTCTTACTTTCCTACCTAAATAAATAAATATATTGTCCAACGAGATTTTGAGAAAGAAGGCCAGTTCTTTTATTACACTCGCTTTGTGTATTTATTTTACGTTTATATTAATTTTTTATCATTATTATATTTAAAATATTATATAAATTTAAATAAATTAATAATTTATATTATATAAATTTATATATATTTATATATCATTGTAATATTTTTTATTATTTAATGTATCTAATTATTTTTTACCATTATATTTACATAATCTAATTATGTAACGTGCAAAACTGCTTCATTTAAGGGCAAGGCACGGCTTTAAGGCTTTAACATCGTTTCTCTTGCTCTATTTCTAAGGTTAAGCTCGCATTTATTGTTTATCTTTTAATATATTCATTATTATTCTTCTTATTCGTAGGATTTATAAATTGTAAAAAGCCATATTTATAAATAGCCATGTAAAATAGTATTAAAGAACAATAGAAAGAAGAATATCGAAAGTGATCCAAACCCTACTCATAAACCATAATACCTCCAGCAAAGTTGCCTAAACAAAAAAAAACCACGCGCCAAGAAAAGGCGAGTGAGAGACAACTCCAAAGTTTAGTGAATAGTAACTTAAAAAAAAAAAGCGCAATAGAGAGGAAGAACGAGGGCCTAAGGAAACGAATCCGATTTGCTTGCGGCTTTTCTTTCTTTCTTTTGGGCCAAGACTGCATCTCTCGAGCGTTAGCGCAAAAGGCTTTTTTAGGGGTAGAGGTGTCGCTGCTCCATTGGTCCATGACTAAGGCCTACCATTTTTTTAATACTTTTTGATTGCTGTTAGCCCCTTGGGGAGCACATTTGAAAACTCCCAAATCTATGCTTGTCTCCATCTTGTGATATGCTTTTCTTTGTCTTTGTCGGTTTCTCTAATTTTAGTATTTTTTCCACCTTTTTATTTAATTGATTAATTATTTATTTATCAGTTTTTGCGGTATCTGATTATTCTTTGGCCAATGTATCAAATTACTATTACTTCAAATTATATACGCTTTGCTTAATTCTTTTACATCACAAACATTTGCTTAACTACAAAGCTTATTACAATTAAATACCTTCTTTTATCTTCATAATTTGTTGTCAAATTGCTTAATTTAGCTACAAATTTAATTTGTTAAAATTAAAGTCCATTTATTTTGTAAAAAAATAACATTTTTAAAAAATATTTTTCATTTTTAGTACTTATTTTGTAAAAATAACTTAAATAACAAAAAATAAATTTAAAGTTAATATAAATATTTTTAATTTAATTAATTTATATAATTATTTTTATAAATTAATATTTAACAAATATAAAATTCGATTCTATAATGATTACAATTTTTTTTTTAATTTTCAGACCACAACTTCTTTTTGCATAAAAGTTGTTAATCGCAATTGATGTTTCTAATCATTTCAGACTTTTCACACACTGCAGTCGACAGAAGATTAGTTGATGACCAAATTTCACATCTATTTTTTATGATGCTTTTAGGTCTATGAAGTTATTTTCTCTACCCAAAAAAAAGATCTCAATGAATCCCCCATGTTAGGTTTGTATAATTCACGTTAGTTAGGGTGTTCAAATTATTAAAGGGTCGTGGGGATTAGGTGATGCTAAAAGGTCAGAGGCATGTTTTAATTAGAACATAAAATATTATTTCTTCTTCTTTTTCCAATAATTTATTTGTTACAACTCGTAAAATGTGCACGTTAATTAGTTAGGTGCACGCTCGCAAATTAATAAAAATTTATAAAGTTTACAATCATATCATTTTTTCCTTAACCGTGTACATATATATATATATATATAATATTAGATTATAAGGGTAATATGTATTTTAAGGATATATTAAAGAATTAAAAATTTAATTTAAAAATAGACTTTTTAATTGTTAAAAAAAAAAGGCTTGTGACCAATAGACCAAATCGACAATCTCCATCTGCTTTATTAGATTACTCAATTATCTTATTCCTTACATCATCCTTTAAGTTATTTACCTTTGCTTTTAAATGCCCTACTAAGTATCACTGAGACAGATGTTTTGGAAGCTGAATTCTGCATATCTAAACTTCATATTAATTTATTCCAGCATAATATTTAATCATGATCTTGCTGTTTTCTTCTTTAAGCAAAGCAAAGGTCCCTTGCTTAGTCAAATCAACATTTAAATGGGACATGAATCAACTTTTTTACTTATCTCTAATGAAAAATGATTTGAAACTAAATTTAATTGATTTAAACATTATTTTTAAGAAAATAATATTTAATATATTTAAATTTTAAAATATAAAATTTATAATTATTTTTTTATTTAAAAATTATGATTTTTTTTATTTGTATATAAAAAATGCCATTTACTACTATACAACCAAATTAGATGTGCATGCCTTGGAGTAGTAGGGAAGATGAGGATTTTGCATTACTCTTTTTACAGCTGTTTTGAATCATACTTAATGTGATCCCATAGTTATCCTCTCCAACATTTCTTAATTAAAAAAAAAATTAAAATTCAATTTTTTAATAGAAAAAGAGTCAAACGCTCGAAAATAGAATACCTTTTCGGACGAATAGAAAATATATATATATATATATATATATATGTGTGTGTGTGTGTGTGTGTGTGTGTGTGTGTGTGTGTATAGTCTCCTATCAACAAATTTCAAGGCTTTGCGAGTTGGATAGAAAGAAAATTAAAAAGGTAAAAATTAAAAGAAGAAAAAAGTAAAAAGATAAAAAATAAAATTTTTTATTTTTATAAGTGTGTTGGGTAGAATAAAAAAAAATAAAAATAAAAAAATAATTTTTTTATTTATAAATTATTATGATTAAAAAAAGAAAAGGAAAGAAAATAAAAAAAAATTATTTTATCATAATATCTGTTGAAAATCAAGATGAAAAAAATAAAATTTTAAAAATAATAAATAATTTTGTAAATGTATATACTTAACTCATATCAATTTCATTTTTTTTATTTTTTTATTTGAAATAATTTATTTTTATTAACATGTATAAAAAATAATAATATTTTTTATTTTCTTTCCATTAACTTTTCTTTTCTATTAAATACATTAAAAATTAATTTTTTTTCGTATTTATATTTTTTCTTATTCATCCTTTTGCTTTGTTATCTTATCAAGCATACCTTAACTTTACCTATATTGAATTGTAAGCTAATGGTAGGGTTACCATTTTTAAAATAGGCCTCTTAAGAGAAATATCGTTGAATTTTTTTTTTCTCTTACATGATATTATCATTATTAGTTCCAAGATTAAGCATGAAAGGAAGATTGTATTTGGATGCTGGATGAGAGTGGCTTCATCGTATCATCGTTACATTTTATAATTCAACCATAAAATACAATATCGCGATAAAAACACCGCTATTGACAATCCAAATACATCCAAAATCTTAATCCTAAATGGTACAACATAAAATGTGATCAAATAGAAAGCGTTTCTACACCGACCCAAAGCAGAAGGAGCTAACCCACTATCAAATCCATGACGAAAAGTTTGGTCTGTAATTAAGTAGAGAGATAGTGTCACCATCATTATATGTTATCCTATAGATGCCAGGGACCCAACTTTTTGACCAAATCTTTTCTCAAAAATCAATGCTCATTCAGGACACTCGATTTCTATCCAATGAAACCATTAATCAAGCAGCTTCTAGCTGATGTTAATCTTATTAATTAAGACTGACTTAATTAATATTAACACATTTCTTGTCTCATTATCAAAATTTAATTTATATTTAATCTCTCGTCTTATTCCCAATAAATTATATTATAATATTTCATTAAAAGATATCAAAAATAAAGATATATATTTATTTTTAATAAAATAATATTATTTATTTTATTAATAATATATAATTATATATATTATTAATGTATTAAATATAAATCTACCAAAATCAAAACTTTAAACCAATGATGAAGGCAGATTATAGTAGTTAAATGGTGTGATTGGTTGGTTTGAAATAATCTGAAAATCCTAGATACGAATTTCCTTAGGGTCTAAGTTTGATAAACTAAACAAAAAACAAATACATTCTACTTGGTCATGGATTAGACAAAGTAATTTAATAGTCCAACACCTTGTTTTTTTTGTTAAAAAAAATCACGAATTTAATGTGACTTGATTTCGTCATAATTCAAAAAAAATTGAAGCCGACTTAAAATAATAAATAAATAAATAAATAATAAAATACAGCACGATTAGCCCCAATTGTCACAATCAAACACTCCCTTGTATGGTGGGTAATTGTGATTTACTTTAGATTTGTGGGCCATTCAATAATCTGTTACTAAATTGAATTTTAGCCTAAGGTGAAGATAAAATAGAAACAAAGGGTGCAAAAAGACAAAAGGAAATGTTACAAAATCCTGAGGAAAGAAATTAAAAAAAAATGGTGTATTATGCATTCATGTAAGATTAGACTTATTTAGTTTAATCTGGATTAAGTTTAGGTAAAATATTTTTGAAATATAAAGTAGTTGGGTTAATTTGAATATTATTTATTTATTAAAATATTTTATTATATTTAATTATTAATATATAAAAAATTATTTTTATTATTTTTTAAACAATAAATTAAGTTACCTCTAGTTTCGTCCAACACTTGTAAATTCCTATTCCTTTGTTTTTTCCTCCGACTTAAATCTCTTCTGTCTAAAATACATAGTGTGAAAAGGATCCAAGGTTAAAAGGCATTTGGGTTTGGGACAATGATCGCTAATTTGTTTTCAACCACAAAGGTTTTTGTCGCTATGCTATGTCTTGTCAGAAAGAGAAACTGCAAATCAACTTAAAAGTAGAATCTATGACATATGGGTTTCCAATTCTCTACCTTAGGAGGGTATAGAAATTGTATTTTGCTTCAACGAGGGATTCATGGTCGGATTATCGTCCAAGCATAAAGAGTTATTCAATATTTAAAAATGTTTTGACAAAAAAATTTAAATTTAAAAAATAAATTTTGAATAAAAATAAATTTATTTCAAAAAATATATTGAAATTTAATTTTAACATTTAAAGTTTGGATTCAAGTTAATTTATTTTTCAATTATATAATATATTATTTTTTATATTTTTATCTGTTATATAATTTATTCTTATAAAAAATAAATGTAAATAAAATAACAGTGTAAACATAAAAAAATGTTAAGTTATTTATATTTTAAAATTTAATAAAAATATTAAATTACTAAATTTTAATTAAATTTTAAAAAATAAAAAATATATAATATAAATGGACTTAAATGAACATCATTTTATAAATTAAATAATTTTTAATAAAATTTTAACTCATATTTTAAGTTAAACCTCACTTAATCAAGCATATATTATTTTAATATTTGTTAATCTCATATTTAAATTTAACCCGTGGAAATCATGAACAGCACTTGTAAATGACCTTTTGATACGGTACATGACGTGAAATGATGGTTATGTCTAGGTATAATTTCATTTTAATGAAAATTAATTAGGTCTCCAATTTGAAAAAGATAATGATATAAAAATTACAATTACTTAGCAAATCCAAATGAAATGTACTAAAATAAGTTAAAACCATATGAAGGAATAGCTACCATGTAAACAGTACAATTCAAATTTTCTTTCAAAAATGTCTAAAAATCATTCCATGTAATGAATATAAGTATATATATCTCTTTAGCTCTAAAGTATTAGTATATATCATATATGTATCTACCACAAATTACAAGAGTTAATTCAATTGATAAAAGGTATTTTTTTTTTTAAATAGAGTTAGATCTTTGCAAAGGGTATCTCTCTGACAATAAAATCTTAATCACAATGCGTTTTTAAAATTGTTTAAAAAATTAAATTCAAATAAAATTTAAAATTACTCATGATCATATTAAAACAAAGTTTGTTTAATTGTTGTTTATAAACATTGATTAAATATTTTTTATTTATAATTTCAAGAAAGTTTTTTTTTGCATTTAATATATTAATTGAATTCAATAAAAATTAACGCATTAATTAAACTTCTTTTTAAATATATCATCTTAACTAATGCTTAGTGACATTGATTAAAATTACTTTCTATATATATATATATATATAAATAATTATATGATATATTGACGGTGGAGTTTTTTAACTCTACAAACATAGTTAAAAGACCACCGTGTGTTCTTCTTATATATTTAAAAATAAAAATTAAATAAATAAGAAGTGTGATAATTTTAACCTTGCTTACGGAGTAAAATAAACTTCACCGTCAATATACCGTATAATTATCCTATATATATGGCAAAAATCTATTAGAATCTTCGTACTAAGTGAATAAAGTATTTTAATCTTTATACTATTAAATTTAAAATTTAAATTTTTTACTAAATTATAACAAATAAGAAAAAATAGTTAATAATGGTAAAAAAATTATTTGAATGCTAATAAAATACTAACGTATCATATAATGTGAAAGTTTAAATTTTATACAAAAAATAAACCAAAGCCAACCCGGCCTAAACCCAAACATATTTTTTTTTTAAATTTTAAATTTTATATTATATGATATGTCAGTATTTTATTAATATATAAATATTTTTTAACACCATTACTTTTTTTTTTATTTACTATAATTCTAAAAATATAAAAATTAAAATATTAAATTTAATAATAAAAATACATGAATCACGTGATCATCGCCATTTTCTACTACAACGAGGGCTAAGGAAATTCGATTTGGTCTAACTTCTATCTTTTTGTGTTGAAAAGAAATATTACTTTTCGGAATTCAATCACATCGAGTTGAATCGAAGAAAACTACAAACCATATATGAGCCATTCAGAACCTCACAAAAGTTCCTTGATAGCTATAATTTGATAAAGAAATTTTTAGGAGAATATCCCTAGGTTTCCAAAAATAAATCTAAGTCACAAATCTTGGTCCATAATTTTTCTCTTTTTTTTTGCAATTAAAATTAGTGGAAATTAAGAATTGATAGCCGTAGAAAAAATAAAATTGTATTACAACGCATGGACATACTTTGTTCTTGAATGGAACCATGAAAATCATTACGAATATTAATTATGTGGTGGGGTAAATATTAAAAGAGTAAGGATAGCAGGAATTGTTCCTAAACTTTCAAAGAGAAATATACCCAAAGGTGTTTTTTTTTTTCTTTTTTCCTTTTTGGGTTTCAAATTTGTAAACTTGGATTGTAATTCTTTATTTATTTATTTATTTAGTTTTTGTTAGTGTTTTTATTGTCGTTAAATGTCATTTATGTATGCCGAACGAATTGATTGATGTAAATTTTGAAAAATAATTGATTTAAAAAATAATTTAAATAAAAAAATTATATTACAAAATAAGCTAAGATGATGATAAACAAAATAATTTTTTTATTTTAAATTTAGTAGTATTTAAAACGAATATCATCTTTTAATCAATAGTAGCAAAAGGATAAATATTTTTAAATTTTTTTTTTTAAAACAGAATTTAAAAAATAAATTTTATACATAATTTTTCTTTTATTTTTAAAATTTTTAAATATAATTTTAATTTTTTATTATAATTATTGATTATTTTTAGTTTTTTAAATTTTAAAACTTTGACCAAGTAAAAAAAAACAACGGAGTATGTGAAAAATAAAAGTACACACAGTACTTCGAAAAAAAAAAAAAGAAAAAGAAAGGAGGGGATCAAAACTTATCATTATTAACTAAAGTACTGTATGAACAAATAAAAAAAATAATTGGATTTGTTATTATTATTTTGGAAGGGCTGGGGGCGGAATCTTAATATATTAGATTGGCATAGTACGCCATGGTTGCACTTGGAAGCGGGCCTAGAACTCATGGTATTGAATACAAAGAAGTCAGGTTTCGCATGTTTTTTTTTCCTCGTGGAAGGCAAGGTCACGTGGTTTTCATCCCCCACTTTGAGGTGACGTCACGTGCAAACTTTAATTCTATGAAGGTTGGGCCTATTTAATCGATGGAAGTAATTTAATCTTTAAATAGGTTGAAATTAATATTTAATTTAAAAATATGATATGGTAATTTAAAAAATGAGATTATAATGGACATAAGATAAGATAGTGATATTTAAAAACTTAATGAGTTAATGAGTTTTTTACATGTTAATTTTTAATAAAAATTTGATTTTTCCAATTATCTAATCTCAAGTTTTACAAAGTTACACTTATGTAGTTATAATTACAAAATATATAGCTTAATCGGATGCAAAAATGTAACAATTGAGATTTGATATAAATGTTATTACGTCTTTTTAGTAGGATTAATGTTTAAGAATATACCATGAACGAATATGATTGCACATAAAAGAGATAATTGTTAGATCCCATTAGTGAAATCTTGAAATTTTTACAAGTTCAGTTGGAATATCTTTAAAAGAAAATATTGGGTATAATTTTTTTTTCTCATTGTTTCTTTAGTTTGTCGAGTGCGTGCTAAGATTGCACGTAAAAGAGATAATTATTAGATGATACAGTTATTAGTTCATTCAGTACTTTTTAAAAGATTATAGTTAATAAATCTAAAATTTAAATTTTAACATATATTAATATTTTTTATTCTTAAATTATAATTTATATATATATATATAAATATATATATATATATGTTTCATTTGTCACTGTATTTATTATTATTATTTTTTTTTTTTTTTTCGTTTGGTGGAGTGATATATAAAATTATGCATATTGTTGTATCCTTGCAGAGGTGGACTTAAGAAAAGAGCAAGTCCATAGAGAGCCTGTGTGGCTGTGTCCTCTCACCATGTTCAGATGTTCCTCAAATGAAGACCTCCAACCAAAATTTGGAATTGTTCAATAACTAAATAAGTCCAGGTGTCCGGTCGATGCTAATTTGCTTTACCCTTTTTTTTTTTTTTCCTTCTTTATGTCCTAAATTATGTGGCAATAAAAATAATTCATCATTCACTTTCTTTGGTTTTGATTGGATTTGGACACATCATAAAACTTTAGAATTCCACCTGGCCCTGTTGGGCTATGCCAAGTTTGCTATATGTATACTTTAAGAGATACATACACAAAATAGTAGTATTGAGATATGACATCAGAACACTGGCAAAAGGAAAATAAAAAATTGTCGATACTTGGCTTCCACGAAACTAATATTGAATGAGAACCGGGCAATGCATATACCAGATAAATTCGAACTAGTAGTTGTGAAGCAAATGATAAGGAAATGCTGAAAATAATTGTTCAAGACATACTACTTTTCTGTTTCCATTGGTTTTGAAGCAAATTTTATCACCCACAAAAGTCATTGGAAGCTTATGTACATGATTCGTTAAAAGAATATTAAGCTATTAATTGTAGTTATTAGGATTCAATTCCGACTGACCACAATTAAAAAAAAAATCTGTTTAAAGTACAAAGAGGAAGCTGAAAATATTTAATTTTAAGTTCAAATAGCGTCGTGCATGAATTTAGTCAATTTTAAAGTAAAATTTATTTAATTACATGTTAATTCGTTGATTGATTTATTTATTTAATATTTTTATATAAAATATAATAATAATAATAATTATTATTATTGTTATTAGTTGTACACATAAGCTCATAAAGAAATATTTTTTTATCAAAAAAAAAAAAAACCTTAAAAATTCCATGAAGGGTTACTCATATGTGAAAAGTTGAGCAAGGTGTGGAAAGCGTTTAGGCGAAACGACAAAAGATTAAAGGACGCAGGGGATTTAGAATTAGAGGGTAACCTTTTGATTGGATGGCATGCATGGTGGACATTGTCCCATTTGATAATTGGAAGCAAAGAATTTGATGTTGATGTGATTATGCATGGGGATTACGGAGAGGAAGGTTTTTCTTTAAAGGGCGTGGGGGGGGGGGGAGGGAATCTAGTTGACCTCAAGGAATGACACTTGGAGACATTGATATCTAATAATACTGTGTATTCAAGGTGTTCCATTAGTGTCAAGTAAATAAGACCATTATTTGGCAACCACTCACTGTCAACTCATGCCATTGGCCTACCAATTTTGCTTCTTTCTCTCTTTTTTAGGGTAAGATCAGTGAAGATCATTAATATTTGTAATCATAAGTCATAACCAACATAAAATGACTGTGGAGACTCTTAATTTTATATATATATATATATATATATATATAAAATAGTTCATAGTATGAATAAAGGAAAAGACTGTAAGTGTTAAAATTGAACTCAAGTTTGTTGAGTATTATCTTTTAAAGATGATAAAATAATGATATGAATCAATCAAACTAAATCTTAGATTGAAGATTCTTAATTTTTTTTTTTTTTGTTTATGTATAATTTCAGAATTTGAGAAGAAGGAAGGAACCGGCTGTGAGTGAAATAATCTATAGAAAGTTGCTCGAGTGTAGAGAGGTTGATCCGGTTTTCCTTTTGAAGGATGGGCTTCAAGAAGACACCAGGCCTCCCTCAGAAAAAGCAGCCCAGGTTAAACTGGTTCCGACACTAGGTCTGGAAAAGAACAGCCACCGCTCACAAATCACAGGAAAAATGCTGCAACAATGAAATTCAGATGCTAGTAATTCGACGGACTTATTGTTTTTATTCTATAATACTATATATGTGTGTTTTAATATATCATTTTGAGTTTATCATAGTTTGAATATTTTTAATTTATATATATATAATATTTTTAAATATGAAATAAATAAAATTAAATAAATTTCATATATCAAATATTCATCAATTATATAATATTCTAAAAAAAGCATCAAATATAAAAAGATCAACATCAGTCAAGTAGTAAAGCTAAAATTTTTTAATAATCGTTAAATTTACGTACAATTATGCCTAATATTCATCAAATTTATGAGTAATTATGTATAATATTAATCAAATTTAAAATCAATATCAGTTCAACTTTTTTTTACAAGTTTATGTTATATACCAATTAATACAACTATTTTTAATCAGTACAACCGAAACAAACCAATATCTACCATTATAACCCATGCAGGCCAAAACTAAAACCAAAACAGAATTATCGTTGATACCGTTATTTGCCAAAATCGTTGCATATCAACCGGTACAACCTATGCCAATACTGTACCGTGGTGCTAATCTTTGAGTTTTGATTGATTGTTGAAGTTCAAATTCTGAGAACCTAAATTATAATAAAAAAGTTTTTGTGACAATGTAAACAAGAAAAACGGAAATACCCCCTTCCCCCCAAAAAAATGTATAAAGATATACAATGAAAAAGTAAAAAACAAAAAATGGTGCTTTTATTATCAACAATAACATTACACTGTTGTCTGCTGCAGAAATTTTACATATTTTTATAGCGGAGGAGCAATGCATGCATGTTTATAAGATATTTGATATTACCATTAAATCAAGAGGACGAAACAAGATTCCACTCTCACCATACACTCTAATAGGACTGTCATTCCTTACCATCAAATAAAAAATCGTTGAATCAAAGGCCGGTCTGAATCCACACAACTATCAGTCCTGGGCAGAATTTGGAGCCCTTCTCTGAAAGTAAATTCAATTTCCAGAAGATACTAGGACATTATACTCGTTTAATCGTTTTTGAAATTGAGCCAAGCGGGTCTGCAGTTGTAGAATTCCTGCAGCCTTCTGCGAAAGAATGGTATTTAACTTAGAGATATAGTTGTCCAGCTGATTGCCTGGTTGGTCAGCTTCAACAAGCAGATTCATTTCCTGCAGGCATAACAACAATCAGAAACAAAGGTAAACCATGGTGGATGATAGAATGAGCTTACAGCCAGAATGTCATTTACCTCCCTAACAATCTCCATTGTGACCTCCACTTGCTTTCGATGAGCAGACACAAGATCTTCCTCTTCCTAGTGACAAACAAGACATATTTCATTTTGCAATTAAGTACAACTTCGGCGAAAGGAAAAAAAAAATCAGATTTCCACAGTTTTATTGATGATACCTTCAACAGAGCACTCAAATCATCATCTGAATGAGAATTGTTATCACCAAAGGTTGAAGGATCCACACGCTTTGTCAAAGCATCAGTCTTCCACTTTTCCTCCAAAGATGGCATTTGGTAGGTCTGTTCTTTCCTACTAATTTTCTGCAACATCTTCGGTTCCCCATGTGTCTCCTTGGAGTAATCAAAATCCTCCTCAGCCATGCTATTTAGACCACCTCTCTGACCCTTGAAATAATCTGAATATGATACAGCCAAATTTCCTTCTGCCCTTACGCCAGCAACATCATCCACTTTAAAAGATGTATCTCTTTCAATCTGTTTGGACCACCCAAATTTGTTCTTTTCGAAAGGAACATCAGTCATATTATCCTCAAATGTGTCTGCTGGTATAGACGAAGCCAAGGGCAATGCAGTCGACTCCCTAAGATTTGACAATGAAGATAGTGTTTCCTTCTTGGAGTTGTTCCCTTTTGATAGGCTCTTCACCCTGGAATGCAGGTATCCATAAGTATTATTCAATCAAATTTGTAACTTCTATAATGCAATTTTAGTTACAGAACCACATACCTATCAGCATATCTGAGTGTATTCAGGGTATGTTCACACGATCCTGAGCTCGGTGAAATACATGATATCATAACAGTACGTGAGTCACCAACAAATGAATCTCTAAGAACTTCAGTCAGCTTACTTCCTCTGAAAGGAATGTGACCCTGGTCATTGTCAAGAGCTCTAATGCATTCTTTTAAAGCAAGTAAACTTTTATTAATTTCAGCGCCTTCCATTCTGCAGAAATATGAAATCAGCTTGTTATGATGTGAACAACAAATTCTAAATAATAATAATAATCTGAGCGTCCAAAATTACATGCAAAGAGAACATGGTTTGATTTTCTAGTTGGTACACTTTTTGGCCTAGCACCTCCACGTAGCAGTTCAATGTCTCCATGGCTCCATAAATATGCCTAAGCAATTCATGGTACCATTGCTTTGAAGAAGTATAATCCCAGATTATTCAAGATTTTTTACCTCAATTATCCAAAAAAAAAAAAAAATTACCTTGTCTGTTTGTCATTGTCCGTCGTATCTGCACCACGCTCACTTCCAGCAAGATCTATGAAAGAAAGCTTCCCTACAAGTCTAGCAGGCTTTGTTTCACTGCCATCAACTGATCTCTTGATGGCAAGCTGAAGAATAGCATGTGATCTTGAGGATTCCTCATTTGCTCCGGTAGTGCCAGTGCTTCTTGTTCCATTTCCTCTCTCGATTAACTCCTTGATCGTCTGAACATCTAATACCTTGTACTCTTGAAGACCCACAATACATACTTGTTGTTTACCATCTTCTCTCATGCAAAGCTTTCTGCAAAAGTACCAAATCTAATCAGAGAACTATAAACTGTAGGACAATTTGTCTAGGTTTCCAATCGGAAATAACTTACTTCCGATCATTAAGGAGATCAAAGACTTTTCCCCCATATATCTCAAAGAAACTGACAAAAAGTTGAAAACCCTGGTTCCGATATGTATGGTGCATTGATCTTAAAATATCTTGAGATGCTTTTAGAGGCAGTGGCTGCATAGTATATGTCTTTCCACTCCCTGTGCAGAAAACATATGATCAACTAAAGTTCACTTCCAAGAAAATATATATATATATATATATATATATATGGAAAAAAAGAATTAAGATATGCAAAGTGGAACCATGTGAAGATTGGAAAAGGACAAAAATTTCAACAGATATCAAATCCCAAACCAAAATAACACAAACGTGATGTATTCGAATCCACAAAAAACACATTTAAAAGGTGTAAGTCTGAACTAAATGAGAAATGGACTTTTTACAAAATGGGTAAAGATGCATGTTATCTCTATTACTTAAAAGAGAATTTTCATTCTAACTAAACTCTTGTAAACTGAGGAATGGTCTGCTTAATATGTTATTGAATAAATATTTTGCAGCAGGTAAATTTGATAAACTGAAACAGCCCTTAAAATATGCATAGAACTTCACCCAAATGATAGGTTTAGTGCTACAACTTATGTGATAACTAAAACAACACACACAGGAAGACAAAACAAGAACCATACCTAATAACACCAGGGCAAAATTACAGGTCATAGAATCTAAAAGCTACATGTTCTTAGTAAAGGGTAACAGGAATAAACACCATAAAAAAGGACCAAGTGAACAGATTGTAGCTCATATATGACAAACTGGAAGAGAAGAAAGCTGTGCTATATGGAAAAACTTATCAAGGTGCATTCAGGAATTGGTAGCATTATAATTAACTATTAAACTCTACCAATATTCAGGCAGTTTCACATGTTGGTCATCACAAGAGTGGAAGACAGGAGATTTAATGTGCGAGTGTGACTATTTATAAATCAACTATAACACTTCAAACTCCTAAAAATAGCATGTTTGCATTCTTCCCTTCCATGAGACACCAAAATTCTAGTTGACTTTCTTCATATTTTACTCTTTGTCAAAATCTTACATAAAGAACATATAAAAACTACAGAAAAAGATTAGCATTCAAGGAAAAATAAATAAATCGCTGGCACTCAGCTGAAAAAGATTTTACAAGTTCAGAGTGAGAAAAGAATTTATACTAGAGGATTTTTAGAACTAAGTGTGTTGTGGCATCTGCATAGTTTCAATTTAGGATAAAACCACTTGCCTGTTTGCCCATATGCAAAACAAGTTGCTTTTGTTCGATTGAAAATTAATGGGACTATTGGCTCCACTGTCTCAGAGTACACCTACAGCAATAGAAAATGAAATCTAGTGAAAATAGCCAGATGACACATTTAAGGGTTATGCACTTCCTGTCATATACTCACTTCCTCATTGCTAACATCTTCGTCGAGCACAGCATCAAAAAGAAATTCATGCTTCTCAACATATTCTGTCAGGTCAACCTGCAGGAATCAATCATTAGACCCCATGCAAAAGACTGCCACTAGGTCAATATAATTAACCATGGAAAATGTAAACATCTTCATTCAGCATGGCATCAAGAAGAAATTCATTCTTCACGATATGTTCTATCAGGTCAACCTGCAGGTATCAATCATTAGACCCCATGCAAAAGACTGCCACTAGATCGTATAGACTTAACCGTGGAAGATGTAAAGTGTTACAGCTGGTGGAGACTATCATCAATTACTGAGGCTTTCAAATAATAAGTCAATTTGGATTTTCAATGAAAAATCAAGGCAAAGAGCAATTGACTTTCTTTGGTTCAAATTCTAAACAGTAGTCTCTTGAAAATGCTATAACAACGCATGAGAGATGGATCAGGAGCTCAAGTTAGCATCTGAAGGAAAAAAGAGAAGCCCTACCAGCTGCTCACCTTAAATTTTTTTGCATGAACCGTTAGTGTATTGGAATTTGACTATCATCAATTACTGAGGCTTTCAAATAATAAGTCAATTTGGATTTTCCATGAAAAATCAAGGCAAAGAGCAATTAACTTTCTTTGGTTCAAATTCTAAACAGTAATCTCTTGAAAATGCTATAACAACGCATGAGAGATGGATCAGGAGCTCAAGTTAGCATCTGAAGGAAAAAAGAGAAGCCCTACCAGCTGCTCACCTTAAATTTTTTTTCATGAACCGTTAGTGCATTGGAATTTGACTCTATAGTGATAATATCTTCTTCCTTCTTTGCTATTTCTTTTTTGTTCAATGGTCTCTTGCGCACCTGCATTGGAAGTTATTATGAGCTATTTTAACAACCACAGAACAAAAGCTAGCAAGAGTATATGGTTTCTTAGCTAACTTCGAAATCTATATTCGGTCCCATTTGGTAGTAGTCGCAGATTAAAATTTTCATAATCTATAGCATATTGCGCTAAGATTGATAGCATGCAAAAAGCAAGGCTTTGTATGTCCATTTGATTGTCTATAAAACTTTTAACTTTAGTTCAGATCATCAATTCATCGCTCAGCTGAGTATCAGAGTTCTCAAAATCCACAGTTCATCATATTTCTTGGCACAACGGATGGATCAATCTGGTAGAGCAATCATTCAAAACATTGAAATTTATATTTTCCGTGTGATATATAAAACAAAAGGAAGCATTCGAGTAGCATACCACAACTTTAATCTTGGCAACATTGTTAGCTCTTTCTTTATCTAGTGAGATGCTCTTAAGAGCATTATTCTCAGCCATGCCACGTGGCCTGTTCGGAACTTTGTTGTTGGATAGATACGGTTCAGAATCATCAAAACTTGTACCATGAACAGATTTCTGAAGTCCGTATCCTTCATATAGGTTAGGAACCTGCAACTAAAAAAGGCACTGATAAATTTATTATCCGCGAAAGAAAAGCAGTTTTTAACAGAACGAACTTTTAAATGCTACGAATTATCAATAAAAACCATTTTTTAATGGCTCGCCAGGTTCAAAAATGGTATGAAAAACATAATGCAGCTATTTAATTATCAATTAAATCACTTGATTTACCAGAAGATCAGGTCAAACATCACCGTAGAAAAAAATTTCGTACTAATTAGTATTTAATATTCTATTAAAAAAACAGCTAAGTAAATATGCGTGAGACTGAGAACAAAACCGGAAAGCTTTAATCCAATTAAAGAAACAGAGTAAAACCTCAGGAAGCAGCTCAGTATCAAATGAATGCAGATCTAGTAAGCCAGGGCTAAGCTCACTGGGCGATAAGTATTCATCGCTGTTCTTCCTCAAGCTCGACGACTTCAAGCAAACCGGCTGTGTGGCCGGCTCCGGCGACTTCCTGCTCATTCTTCCCCCGCGATAGAATCCGAAATCCTAACCAAACGGCGAAAAAAATAATAATAAAATAACAAAATAACGTCGCTGTTACGCGAAATGTAAATGTGAAGAAAAAGAGAGAGAGGGGAAGATCGAAGACCTGAGAAGAAGGGAAATTGGAGCACTGAAGCCATTTGCTGTTGAACGAAGAGTCCAGGAAGTTATCGGAGTATTGCCGTTGATGATGCGCCGCCGTCGAATTAGATCTCGCCATCTGTCTCCCTACCACGCTCATTCTCTTTCGCCGGCCTTGCAAGAATTTTGCAAAGCTTCTTCAGCTAAATTTTTACTAAAAGAAATAGAGAATGTGAAGAGCGAAAGGGAAAGCTAGCAACTAGCAAGGGACACCCAGTGCACAAAGTGATGGATTTTAAATTTTTTTTCTTTTTTAGTTTTCTTTTTTTTCCTTTAAAATTTCAAATTATCCTACTAAATTTGAATAGACAGAATAATAATTTTTTTTTCTTTTTGAAATTAAGCGGCGCCTCCTCAGGAGGAGCGGCGCGTGTGGGACACGGACAAAAGAAAATGATGAAGCGGACGAGTGAAATGTGCCCACGCTTGTGGTGTTTTTGAATGGAGAAGAGATGTTTTTTGACTTTTTTTTTTGTTTTTAACGTTTATTTACGTTTGTCAATGACTTTTAAAAAGCAGGAAGGCACGGAGCAGAGCGTGTTATCTATCACTCACGCGTGGACTGACCGGTGTAGGGCAAGGTGTTTCACGTAGCGATGGGCTTAAATTAGATATGTTTAAGAATTAAACTTAAAAAATAAATTTAAAAAAAAATTTGATTAAAAAAAGTTTGGTATTAACTTTAATTTTTAAGTTTTTGAATTTAATTCGATTTATTTTATAATTATATAATATATATTAATTTTATATTTTATATTTTATATTTTATATAATTTTTACATATAAAATATATATAATATTATGGTATAAACATTAAAAATCAAGTTAAAATTATTATATTTTAAAACTTAATAAAAATTAAAAATTAAAAAATATATTTTTATAAATAAATTATAAAAAAATATAATATAGACTAATCTAAACATGCTATGACTGTTCATCGATAAATATGAATGTGCTTAAGTAAAATTCGAATCCTATATTTTAGATAGAGCTTGGATAATTATTTTTAATATTAATATCATATTTAAACCAATTCATCCAACCTACGAGTGCCTTTAGCTTGAATCGATGGCCATTATTTTTAAACTATGCATATTTGAATTTGATTGATTTTTAGCATTAAATTGAATATTGGTATTAAAGCTCGAATCTCTCAACTTGCATGGATTTTTTTTAATATTTTTCTAGATAAGTAAAATGTTATCAAATTGGAATATCTTACAACATCTACATAAGTGAAATAAATTTGAATAAAAGAATTAAATATCTAATACTATCCAAATAAAACAAACACAATTCAAATATCGAATGTTTAAAAATTTTTATTTAAATTTTTTTCAAATCTAACATGAACGGGCAAATATTATATCTAAATACAATAAATCTGAATCTGAAAAAATTTTATCAAATAATATTGAATATTCAAATTTTTATTATTCATCGACCTTCGTAAATTTGTCCAACGTCCACTATACCGTCCATTTTAAAGAAATGCGATATGGCTTTCAGGGTAAATTAAATTAAGGTAAAAGGAATTTGGATATAAATTAATTAATAGTAATAGTAATAATAATAGCAAAAAAAAAAAATTAGGATTCAACAAACTATCAGTTTATAAATTGATCGAATTAATTAGATTTGTTTTATTTAGTTTCGTTTTTATTTGATTAGATAATTTATATTTAAAATATTTATTCAATCGGTTTGTAATTTTTATTTACAACTCGAATGAATTGAATAAATCAACAAGAAATTAAAAAATAAATAAATTATATTAATTTTAAAATATGAACCCAAATTATCATTTTCCAATTCAACTTAATATGGGTGAAAACCCAAAGTAACTAACAGAAACAGCTAATTTTGGTTGGAGTAGTTTGATTTCTGAGGAGGGATTTTGGAGATTAACAGGAGCATCGCTACAACTGGGAGTGTTAAGGAGGGAAGCCTGCTTGAATTTGAATTGAGATCTGTCTGGCAGTCAGCTTAGTACCAAATCATGACTTTGAATGAAGTCTGCGATCAAAATCAAAATCCAAAGTAATTTCTTGGGTTTAACACTTTAACTTTGGTGCCGTATGATGAGCATTTGTATTACAAAATTGTTTGATATATGATTAAAAATTAAATATTGAACATATTTGATAATTGTAATTTTGAAAATTATTTATTTTATAATTTTAATTTTATTAACTTAATATTTTATATTATTTCGGATGGTTTTTAGGTAAAAATTAAAATGGAAAGTTTAAATATCCCATCTTTGTAACAAAAAAAATATATAATTTCTTTTAATATAAATTTTTAAAAGATAAAATTAACTTTATATATTTTACATTAAATAATAAAGAGTTCTCTATCTAATATCCCATTCAATATTTTTTTATTTTTATATTAAAGATAATTTAATATAGGTTATTAAATACATTAAAAAACATTAAACAACAAAATTTTTCAATACTTTATCAAATACACCATCGACAATAGTATACTTTATTAATACATATTGTCAAGTCTTTTTGATATTTTTATATTATTGATAAATATTTATATAAATTAAAAGGAAAATAATATGCATTGAAAAAATTTAAATATAAAAATTTAAAATATGATCTATGTATTATTTGATAAAAAGTATTGTATGTACAGAGTAATATATGGAATAAAAATTTATATTTTTATCAATAAAATTATTTTTTTGTCAACTTTAATATTTGAATAATGAGAGATTCGAACTTCGCTCCTTAGGTAAAGGAAAATATGCACTAACTATCTAACTAAATGTTTGGGTACAAATTAGATATTATTTCAAATTTAGTGCATGAAGTTTCCTTATTAAATTATTTAAATTAATTTTTAATCATATGCCGAGATGAACCGCCGCCAATTTTGCTTAGGTATGAACTTAAAGGAGTCATTCATTTTTTAGAAGGATGATTTTCTTTTATGGAGGTCTATCTTACTTAAAAAGAGATCGATGTTTTAAAAAAAATTAATTATTTTACATATAAATTTAAATAATTTAATGTAAGCTTGAGTAAAATAACTCAAACATGTGCAAAATTTTTTGAATTTAAACTTAAACTTAATTTAATATACTCGTTAATTAACTATTAAAGTTATTAATGGATCAAGTTGTAATTTAAAAAATTTTAAATTTATTATCTAAGACCTAACTTTATAAATTCATATTATTATTAAAAAGATATTAAAATACTAAAACATTAAATTTATATTTATATTTTACAATTAAATATAAATAAAAATTATTATATTAAATAAATCAGTGATTTGATTATTATTCAAATCGCAAATAGAACTAAACCAGATCCAATGCGTTTAAAACCGAATCCAATGGGTCATGCGGGCTACCGGTACTTAAATAGGTTTCCCTATGTTTTTCCCTGATTTTTGCGAGGGAGATTAAAAAAGAAAAAAAAAATTAAAACCGAAAAGGAAAACACATTTGAAAAGGTTTATCGCCCGCTCAAAATCAGAAGCCCCATATTTTCATCTTAAAGCTGCGGAAACACGGAGCCAAAACCAAAATTTCCAAATCAGAAGAAGACGAAGAAGAAAGAAAAGAAATGGCGCAAGCAGCAAGGCTTAAACTGCGAATGCAAAAGGAGCTGAAGCTCCTTCTAGCTGACCCTCCTCATTGCGCTTCCTTCCCTTTCCTCTCCTCACACTCTGATATTTCAGATCTCTCTTCCATCGACGCCCGTAAGAGTTCATTTTTTCTCTTTTAGTTTTACAAAAATAAAAACATTTTTGAGCAATTAATTGAATTCCGAAATCTGGGATTTTTTTTAATCAGAAATAGAAGGTCCTGAAGAAACTGTGTACGGCAAAGGAATTTTCAAGATTAAGATTCAGATACCTGAAAGGTATATCTAAGTTAAAGAATCAATTTCAATTTTTCTTTGACATTTTTTTCTTAAAAAAAGGGGGGTTATTGGTTTTTTTCTCCTCTTTCTTTTAAGGTATCCGCTTCAGCCTCCGATTGTGACCTTTGCCACGCCAATTTATCACCCGAACATCGATAATGGAGGTCGAATTTGCCTTGACATTCTCAATCTTCCCCCCAAGGTTAGTTTTGTTTAGTCCCCTAGAAAGCTTGTAGTATGAAGTACTTCTCTTGCGTAATTTTCTTATATGGTTTGATAATATTTACAGAGATAGTTGAATGGTTAATTGTTTGTTACGAAAACTTATTAAACTGATGTTTTGATTCTAACATAAGGACTTTAGATTTATATTCACTTAAAGATTTATAAGGGCTCGTTGATCTTCATGCAAATGGTATCAAGTTTTAAGTTACTGAATTTTCAATTTTATTACTTCCAAAGGGTAAAGATAGGATAATTGACATCTTGGATAGATTCATAAAGCTTGTTGAGCTACAAGAATGGATAAAGGGAGCATTAAACATGAAGAACAGCCTGTGTTTTGAGGTTTATGTTTCTTTTTAGTCAGTAGATGGCACTGTAAAATTTATAATCAAAAACCATGTTTACCACATTGATTCTTCTTCTATTTCGTTTCCCAAAATGTGAATTTTTGTTTGTTTAATGCATATGATATATCATATATGAGACGATGATTATGGTTCTCATCCAAGCAGGGAGCATGGCAACCGTCATTGAACATTTCAACGGTGCTCACAAGTATAAGGCTATTGCTAAGTGAACCAAATCCTGATGATGGCCTAATGTGTGAAGCAGTAAGTGGACATTCTCTCAAGATTGGATTGGGTTAGCCTGATGAATGGAAATTCCCCTTTTTTCCCCTTTCATTTTGATATGTCGATGAATCTGCAGAGTAGGGAATATAAATATAATAGACAAGTTTTTGACCACAAAGCACGATCCATGACTGAGAAATATGCCAAGGCTGGAGCTGGAGAAAGCAGTTGTAGCAATCAATGCACTGAAACTAAAGCAGATTCAACAAAGGTATTAGCACTTGATTTATTTGATTTTTATGTTTTCCTTGCATTGGATTTTATGTTCTTCATATTTCTTTTGATTGTAGGTCGAAGTTGAAGCATTGGGCAAGGAACCAAACAATGGTGCTCAGGAGTTTAATCCTAGCCATAAAAAATCACATGGCATTAGCCAGAAGTTATCACTGGACTCTGCTAGCTCAAACACGAAAAAAGATGCTGATCAGGGGGTGCCTAATCACAACTTATTTCTCTCAGCATCTGTATCTCAGACGGAAAGTAAGCGAAAAAGAGAGAATGAAAATGATGTGCTGAATGAATGCAACTTGAACCATGAGAAAATTAATGGAAATGGGCGGAAATCATCTTTGAAAACTTCTAATCAATGCAAGGACGATTTCGATAACAAGGAGAATGTGGACCCAAATTACTTATCATCACTCTGTCAACATCAGGCTTCTTCCGGATCATCACCTTCTCAGGCTAGCCGCAACCTACAACTTGTCCAGCATCAAGATGGTAATTTAGCAAACAGCAGCAAAAAAAGCGGTTCCAAGCTTTGTCAAAGCCAGAAACAGCCATTTGGGTCTATGGAGTCATTGCAAACATGTGAAAATGTGAAAATGCTTGGCAGAATTGAAGGGAGTTTTGTTGATACAACTGAAAACATATCCGCTAACAAAAAATCGGAGAAGCTTAGCTCAGCAGGTAAGAAGCTGTCTCTGGGACTGAAAGGCTCATCACATAGACAACAGGTGAGTAACAAAGAGAACGTGATGCCAATTCATAACTCGCCACTTTCAAAACCCTTAACTCCTGGAAAAAGTGGGCTTGGTCGTAAGCTAGCTCTAGGTCCTTCAACCCAAGTGCAACAAGACTCTCAACAAGTTGTGAGTGTGCAAACTGATGTCGCGGAGATAAAGCAGAAGGGAATAGAAGAAACAGAAGAAGCTTCAATATCTGAAAAGGTGGTTGTGCTAGACAGTGAAGACAGCGAGGGGGAAGGGCATGCTGCTGCCCCGTTGAGGACGAGAATGCCACTAGCACGGAGGCGCCTTGGGAAATGGAGAGTTTGAGGCTTGAATCAAATGGTTAATAGTTTCCAATCCATTAGCAATTCTCAAGTAAAATATGGGCTCTTTGGTGTTTGAATAGATGCTTCCTTTAAATGAAACTGTGTGTTAAAACTTAAAAAGACTAACTAGTATATGACATGGTTCATGTTTGTATTCACAATAGAATCAAAGGTAGAGATTTTCCATTTTATTGTATTTCCTCTATTTATTTTGAGGAAAAGTTGATTTTGGTTAAAATTAAGCTGTTATTTTAAGCTGATCTTAGGTTTATTTGGTTGGATGACTAATCCCAAAAATGAAATTGACTAAACCCTAAATGTAGCTTAAGGAAGAACTATTAAGTAAGAACTCTCTAATGTAGAATTAAAAAATAATTCTGCTACTGCTATTCGTAGGCATGCAGGTTGGCCGAGGTCCAATGACAGAAAAGGACCCGTGGGCTCAATCGACAAAGGCCATGGTCCTGGTTCAATCTATCTCAAGTGGTACTGGCCTTAGGTCATGCTAATAAGTACACAAGGATGAGAAGTATACCTAAAATTTTAGGCTCATTATTTATTGGCTATAATATTATTTCTTTATCTTTTATTTTCTTAAAATTTTAATTAATTTAAATATCCAAACACGTCTTAAAATATCACTATTGATGTCATTCTAATTTTCTTGATCTTGCATAATCTTATAAGATTCAAAATGGACCACCCTCTTTCGAATATCATCAACAGTTTTCTTTACGTCAACCTTTATAATAAGTTAAACAAATAACAAATCGATTGGCCCTAAACGTGGATTGCATTGGGTTTGAGTTGAATTAATTTGAATCTTTAAAAAATTGAATTAGAATTATTTTAAATTAATTATTAATTTTAAAATTAAATTAAAATAAAATTTAAATATTATAATTAATTCATATTTTATTATAATTTATTCAAATATAATAAATTAAATTTAAATTTAAAAATAAATAAATATCTGATTGATATATTAATTCAACTCGAAATAAGATCATTTCAATTTTATTTTCCGGTTGAATGAAACTAGTTTGTTGGGGGCGTGCGTGGAGACCGACTCAAACGAACACGAGTCGGAGAGAAAAGGCGGTGGGGTAAGTAACTTGGGTACCTCTGTTTTTTTTTTTTTTTTCCTCACAAAATTTGTGAACTCTGTTTCGCCGACCTGGGGAAACGGTAACCACTAAAAAACCATGGCCTCATTCATTTGCCTTTCCTTACCGCCGCCTGCCAAAACCCTAGCGCCGCCCTCCACCAGCTCTTTTTCTTCTTCTTCTTCCACTTCCACGAGCCGCGGTTGCAGATACTCTCTCGCCTTTTCGGTCTTTAACGGCCGTCAACGGACGATGAGAAAGAGGATTCATGTGGTTTGTATGGCTCCGGAGGAAGAGAAATTGACTCGCCGCAATCCCCTCGATTTCCCCATTGTAAGTCCTTTATACCTTATACGTTGTTTTTGATTGCCTGCTAATGAGAGGGGGAAATTTCTAGTTTTAGGGATTCGGGAACAATTCCAAGTTACTGATATGATATTTGTGGTCTGCTTTTGTGAACACAAAAGGTTATGCGGGAATTTTTAGAAGATGGGTTCAAATTTTTTGCAGTAATAATCTGTTATATAGAGTTGTTTGATTAATAGGCACCGGCATTCTGACTAGATAATTCAATCTTTTGAGAAACATGTTGCTTTGATATATATATATATATATATATATATATATATATGTATAGGTTATGCTTTTTCTGCAATTTTGTTGCCTAAGGCAGTATGAGATGACCACCTTGGTTTACATGGCAGGAGTGGGAGAGGCCTAAACCTGGGCGTAGACCCGATATATTTCCTCAATTTAGCCCTATGAAAACACCATTACCAACCCCAATGCCATACGATCCCCCAGAAGAAGACGAAGAGGAGGAAGAAAAGAAAGAGGAAGAGGAGGAAGATCCTGAAAAGGAAGAAGAATCTGAGAATCCTGAAAAACAATCCTGACAAACAAATAGTTAGAATTTGCATGGTTGTGAACCTGAAAACATTAGCCTGATTCAATTTTGTTCGTATCAAGTTTTACATGGTGGTTTCTGATTGCTTATGCGCTTAGTATGTTGAGCGGATGAAATGTGTTATAGTCATCCATTTTTGGAGCTTCTTCCTGGGACTTATTCGGGCTAGTATAGGGAAAGTTAGGCATAGGTTCCTGATTTTTGTAGTATAAGTATTCTGAGATGGAATATAGTTGTGTTTTTTTTTTGAATACTCTGCTCTTAGCTGCTTTTTTTTTGGTTTATTTGTTCCTATAACTACAAAGTTGTTGAGGACATAAATCAATGATGTCAAATTCAAAATTTGAGATTTTGAGGATGAAAATGAAACGAAAAAGGGGGATTTGATTAGTGGTTATCTTGATAAGACATAGGATATGTAAGGAACACTGGATTTGGATTTTCATTGTAGCTGCTTCTCATGCATCTTTGACGTGAATCATTGATATCCTCTTGTGCAAATAGCTAGAATGATTCTGTCATTAGCATTGATTAACCCTCATTTTATGATTTGATTTTATACTAAACATGTTCCATGTAAATAGCTAAGCACATAATTATGTAGAAATTTGAGAGGAAAAAAAACACATAAATGACTATGCGAACCTCCTCATAAAAGAAAAGAACGGCAAATACATCTCTATCTGGGTTCCAGTGCGAATATAGACACAATATTTACTGTAAAACTGCCTGATTTGCCGTCAGGAACTGTTTACCTCTGTTTCAGTTTTAGTTGCATATGCAGGTTCTTTTGGCTCTTGTAGAAATATAACTGCATTTGTAAGCAAGGAAATAAATTTGCATGCTAGGTCTATCAGCTGCACTGACTGTACTCACGGCAGAGTAACTTTAGGTACAGCTCAACAGCTCATTTTTATGGCATGTCCAGCGATTCATCCTTTAGCTTTGAGAACATCGTTTCCACAAATTCCATGCCTACTACCATTTTCAATGTTGACGCAAAATGTAACTATTCAAGGTAATCTGCAGTTATGTTTGGATTTGTCTTGCTAGCTTACATGATGAATAAGGCTGGCAGGATTAGATGATGAATAAAACAGTGTTCTTGCCACTAATAATCTTTAGCACTATTTCTCTGAAACGAAAGACATCAATTTAATACTAGTTACAGGATGCGTGTGTTTGCAATTAAAACATTAGTAGAGATTCTAAATGTACTGTCACAAACTTTGTTTCTACTTGCTATTTGGTGATTACCCTATTTATATTGGCTCTGGATTCACTGTGAAAAAAAATTCTTGCCGTTCCAAAATCTGATATTTTAGGGTTCATGTCATTGTCAAGTAAAATGTTACTACCTTTCAAGTCTCTGTATAATTACTCTCAATCTAAATATATGTAGAGGCAAAGAAGCCCTTCTGCTACTTCTTCAATTTTGGCAATGCTGTTTTTCCAACCCAACAATTTCCTTTTAATGGGATCTGTCATTAACATTGTAAATATATGGTAAGTGCTAGTTAGTGGAGGAGAAAGCAATGAAATTTTGATGGAAGAATTGGAAAACAGAGGAAAAATCTACATGGCAAAGAGAAAAGTGTCTAAGCTCTTCTTAGACATGTATTCATATACTACCATTTTCTCCTCTTCTTGTATGTAACAACCCTGTTATATTCAAACTTGTAATAGTTGACTTTTAGTGTTGGTTGAGAAGTGTTCACCATTAGCATTGAACAGAGAAACGTAGATGGAAAAAAAAACAGGCTTAGTAGTTTCACACCAGGAAAAATTGGAACCAAACCGAAACGTTGTCACCCTCGTTACTTGGGCCTTTAGGCAAAGTATCTTGTTTTTGAAGGAAAGCCCACCATCACCAAATGGCAATGGAAGTCGCTTGAGCTAGTAGACAATCTGAAGATTATGGTGCATATTTCGAAGCGGTAATAGAACCAGTTTGACCACTTGTTGCTAACTTGCTATGGCATCAGCTTAGTGGGATCAGACCAGACCAAATTTTTTTTTTCCTTCTCAGTTTTGCCACTTTCCACTTGCCAGCAATGCATCACCTCATTTTTGTCGAGGTAGCTACTCCCAACATTTTCATAGTTCCTGGTATTTATAAGAAGACTGGATGGAAGATTAGGTCTGAATGTCTGCTAAAGTCTGAAGATATGACAGAGAACTCAAACTCTATGGCTGAATCCCTTTCCAAGATTCCATTTTTCAGGGTCTGCAAAGTCCCAACTGCCCCCACCCCCCAAGTAACCCATGGTATATGCACCACTTCCTTGGTCATCTCTTCTTTCATCAAATTCTTTATCTTCGTAACATCGAGATATATATATATATATATATATGTATGTACATAAAGCTGAGTCTGACAGTACACTTTTATTTCCATTTTGTTGCAGTCTCATACGCCCCTTATGTTTCTGTCTCTACTGCGGCTGTTGACATCATTAATCGCTGAAGCCCGCAGCCTGTGTCACAACCTTGCTATATATTTCACTGATCTTGTGCCTCAAAACATCATTTGGGAAAGGACTGGTTTGGCATGAACTACTACCACTGCCATGACTAATTACGCCCTAGAGAACGTATAAAATAATTGATAAGACCTCTTAGTGGCAAAGAAAAAAATCTTACCTTAAATTGAAGTTCTGTTACGACGACACGTGTAATGTGATCTAATTTTATATTTATCTAAATATATATTGATTCATTTGTTGGTTTGTTTATTCGATTTAATTGTAAATGTAATTTTTTGTCATATCAATAATTTCATAATAATAATAATAGTAATAAATGTTTTTGGCGATTCAAATGTATGGAGGAACTTCATCAAGAGGCCAAGAACTGTTTGAAAGGAAACTGCATTTGCTATCTCGAGTCTCAAATTGCTTGCTCCGTTGGTCTACATGCATTTATCTTAGTAAATATAATTAGGAGGCAAGCAGCCAGGGAAGCAATTAATGGGAAGCAAATATGAGGCATCAACTGTAGAATCAAAGGGTTTTGGAGTTTCCATGTCCGAAGAGGTGTTGCATACAAACATGAACACCTGTTTATCAAGTAAATTTCCTGCTTTTATTGAGTCTTATTATTTTAATTTTTACAAAAAAAAAAACGGTTGAATGAAGCTAATAGTAGTGAATTTTTTAAACAAAAGAAATCACGGCTTGAAATTTATAAAAAGACTACACATGTTAGAAATTAAATCCAAATTTATTAAATGTCACTGTTAATTGAATCGATATTAGAACTTTATTTTAATGTCTAGTCGAAAAAAAAATCTTATTAATTAATCTTATAAAATAATAAAATAGTCGAGTAATTTTTTCACGGTTTTAAGGTCTTGTTACTTATAGTTAACTAGAGATCTCATGAACAAAAAGTAACTTGGCTTTAAGGTTAATTTTCTCGATGAACAACTTCCAATGCTCTTTTAAACTCACAATGTAATGACAAATTGAAAACTCAATTCAAATTTGGATGGTTGGCATTCTCCCTCAATCCAAGAAAAATGCTAAGCAGATGTATTAATGGTCAGGCTTTGATTCGGAATTTTTTTTTTTCTTTTTAAGCCTGACTAAGAATCAAGTTCAGGTTAGCTTAGCTACTTGTTTTATTATTTAAAAAATATTAAATATTAAAAATATTTTTATTTCAATATTTATATATTTTTTATAATTAAATTTATTATTTAATTATTAAATAATAATTTAAATCATATCGATTTAACTTACTAAATTTTTTATTTAAAATTTAATTTATATATTATATTTATCAAATTAAATAAATAATTTAACTCATAAATAAGTTCAATGCCGAGGCAACAGGCGAAAAATTTTAAAGTAAGAAAAAAGCCACCCAACGAACCCAAAATAATTTGCAATATCTTAAGAATCTCCACGGAGTGAACTTTACTCTTATATAGGAAATGAAAATTGTTATTCTTTCTTTACTTTAATAATGACGATTCCAGAAGAAGGTGAATCAGCCACCATATTTTAGGAATGGGATTTTAGCCCTTAGTTTTAAAGCATGTCAATCGTAACATGCCTTACACAACCATCCTATTTAACATTTTAATCAAAGACGATCATATAAAGAAAATTTATTTTTAAAATTAAAAATTTTAAAAAGATAAATTTCAACCAAAAGATTAATAATATTTTTTTATAATTAAAGTTTGATTAATATTTATTTAACGGTGAAAATTTTATCAAAATTTTAATAATATATATAAATTTTTTTTTTCAATTTCTTTTTTCAAATTTTATACCTTAATTTACGTAAAGAAAACTTTCAATTTATCCTCTTTTTTTAAAAATTTTAATTCTTATTTAGTTGCTTTTAATCTGTACTTACATTTAAAAGCCATTGCCAAACTCATTGAGGAAAGCTCAATTTGGGATTTTGACGTAAACTTCTTTTGCCACCCGATACATGGCATAAGATTATAGTGTGAGGGGTAATTGTGGTATCTTAATAAAAAATTAAGGTTTTGGCATTTGAATTTGGGATTAATTAAGTAATTTAAAGTACTTTTTAGTGTTTATTTTTGTCTTTTAATTAATACTTATAAAATATCTTTGAACTCGAATTATTTTGAGTTTGAATTATACTAGATTTAAGTTTTTTTTTTTATTACGGATTTGTATATTTTTTAAATTAAAATTTTTTCTGTTTCGAATTAATTAGATTCGGACTCTTCTGGTTAAGCTCGAGTTGGGGCAATTACTTTTAGGTTTAGATTTTTTCTATCTCGAGGCATTAGAACTTCAAATTCTTTCTGTTACAACTCGAGTTTGAATGATCGTTTATATGTATTTAAATATTTAAATTTAAAAATATATTTTTTTTACTAATAATAAATTTTGTGAAAAATCCTCAACATTGGAAATGTGGTATCCTTAAATTTATTATCATTAATTTAAGTTGTTGTTAACATTTAAAACTATGCATACCTCAACATTTGTCACAACTAATTGTAACCATTTATTTGATTCTTCACTAGTAAAAAGGAACTAAACATTCCACACTTTTGTTTTCGTAGTTATAATTCACAACTTAATACACCACATTTTTTTCATTTGATTTTCAATTTAAATTGTAGTTATATTTTTTATAAAAATTATTATTTTACTTTATGTATATTTATATTAAAATTTAACATTTTGTTAAAAAATATAAATATTAAAATAAAATTAATAACTAAAATTTGTATTTTAAACATATGTAATTATAATTTGATCATTTTAATTTTTTTATTAAATTTGGGTTTTTGGGGGTCTATGACGAGGTCGATGTAAGTTTTAGGTTATTTTGGATTCAAGTTTTTTCGAGTTTGAGTCTTTTAATTTTTTTATCAAGTTGAAGCAGGCGAATTCAAGTTAAAGGTTTTTTTTTAATGGTTTTTTGGGCTCAAAAATCAATTTTTTTTTTATTTTAAGTATAATATATTTGTAATTTATTTTGGCTTTTAATGTTTAATGTTGTCACTTTCCTAATATAATTTTGTCGTAAATTTAATATTTTTTTATTTCTCTTAATATTTATTGCTGTTTAAAATTATAGGCACTTTTTTTTTTATTGCTCTTTAACATTTTAATTTATTTTTCCTTTGAATGCATGATTTTCTTACATTGATTCATGAAAATTTCTTTGCTTATATAATTAATTATTATTTACCGTTTTTGAAGAATAATAAGATGCAACTTATCAATTTATAATTTTTTTTAAATTAAAAATTCATTCCACTAAGAAAATGCGGGCATCCGCCTTGTAACAAGAATAAAAAAAACCATTAACTTTATCTAAAGACTACTTTTTAACTCTAGCACTTTTAGCTAGCTTACTTTTTAGGGTTAAACACAACATTGATACTTATAATTTATTTTGATTTTTAATTTAATATTTAAAAAAATATTTTGTCAAATTGATACGTAAAATTTTATTTTTTCGAACATATTGATATCTAATACTATTATCGTTGGTCAATCATTGATGTGGCAGTCAATAATTAATAGATATTAACACGTGATAAAAATACTACATCATCCTTAAAAATAAAAAAAATATTAAAAATTTTTATATTAACCTGTAAGTATCTTATTAATTATTTAACTATCACGTCAATAATTAATTAATAGTAACAGTATTAAATACTAATATATTTAATAAAATAAAATTTTAAATATCAATTTAATAAAAATATTTTAAATGTTAAATTAAAAATTAAAACAAACAACAAGAGTCAGATCTTTATTTAACCCTTTTAATAAACCGGTGTCTTGTAAAGTTGTTGGTAATGGAATCCACCACTCGACCAATCCCGTCCTTATTCCGTCTTTAGTTCCAAGTTAGTCAATTTTAGTAACATGGGGGGTTCTTGACTAACCCTCTTCCCACTCTTTGAAATTGACAAATCTAAACTCACTTTTTTCCAACATTGTTGACATATACCGTGCTTGACGCTAAGTCTCTTCTTAATTT
>JBBYHK010000018.1:2062466-2093778 GCA_038382065.1 Adansonia grandidieri | reverse complement strand
ACGGTTTTTATTTTAACAGTGGGCTATTCAGCCTGAAACTTCATGTTTGTAATATGTAATCAATTACCAGTTTAAGGAAGAACCTGTAATTTTGCCCCACACTGAAATTCAATTAGAATTTCTTAATGCCTAACGTTTCATTTTTTTTTTCCACTTTTTGGCACCATCTACCCTGCCTTACATTTACCCCTTATTTTGTCTATATTTGTAGTTTGTTCATCTCATTCATCCATTGTCGTCTTTTTTCTTGTTTTTTTTTTTTCCCTTATTTATTTTCTCCAAATATTGATATACATATGGTAAAAGGGGGTATGATATTGGTGGAGGAGGCAGCACAGAAAGCAGTGGCAGCCTCTTTCTTCTGCCTTCCTCCCTCGTATTTTCCCCTCGATTTTCCTTTCTTTATTCCCCAAAATATTCAAAATCTCCTAAATGCTCTGGAACACTTGAAACAAAGCCTTAATGTGCTTGAGGACGCCATCAATTTAGCTTTGAGTTTTGTATATAGATTTATATTTGGACTTGTCAATAGAGGTAAGTTCAGTTTGATTTTGGAAAAATTATAATAAATATATTTTATTTTTTAAAATTATTCATCTTTAATTGAGTAAGTTCGAATTGAATTTTATCAGTTTGGTTAGTCAATTTTTTAAATTAAAAAAATGTATAATATTTTAAGTTTTTTCATTAATTTAAAAAGGAGATATTTTTTATATTATAAAAATTAAAAATAAAGTTTAATTAAATTTGATTACTTCCAATTTTTTAACTTAAAAGGAGGTTTTTCAATCATTGACTCAAACACATCGTAGAAGTTCACTAAGCGGAATAAGGGGTACTTATGACAGAACGGGCAAATCTGATATTTTATGATAAAGTGATAGATAGAACTGTCATTAAATGACTTATTAACAGATTAATAGATCACTTTGAAATGGCATATGCATCGCACATCTTGGATCAAGTACAAACTCTGGGTTTCTAGCAAGCCATTGCTGCATCTATTTCATTAGAAATTGATGATATTTTAACGGATACATTTTAAAGGATGGCTAGATCAAGATGCTGAACCACAAAGTTTGATTTTGGAAAAACACCATCATTTTAAAAATGTACACACCATAGAAAAATTATGCCATGTAACGATCAAATCAAATAATATATTCTAACATCACGCCGCAGAAATTATGTTTCAATTTATCGGATGAGGTAGGACTTGGGAGTGCTCTCCATCCTTTGTTTTTGGCTATAAAAAAAACTTGCTCCTATGATCCTTTTTCATTTTTCAATTCACGATTTTTTAATTATTTAATATTTGTTTTATTACTAATTATTATTTTTTGTTGATAAAATATATTTATACTATATACAAAAGAAAAAACAAATACATTCGGGGATGTCCACTTTGCTAGAAATACATATATATTTAAAAAATAAAATAAAAAAATAAAAACGAATACATATATACTTCCTACTACTTTTTGCAGGTTTTTATTAAAGCATGCTGATGCTTTTGACAATGGCAAATATGTTCCTAAGTGAAGCACAGCAATGGCACTTACTGCTTTCTTTCCACACCACCAATTAGAACCTTAGTTCTTGGAGGATCACTGTAAAAATTTCAGGCTGCACCCAGAGTAGCTACTGGGTTAAATTGCGCTGGCATCTCAATTTTTTAAAAATTTTTTATTTAAAATTTAATAAGATTTTTTTAATTTTAAATATTAAAATATTTTTTTGTTAACATTACAAAAAATATTATTTATTAATTAATAATTCGAATGTAGTCCACTCAAATTAAACAACAGTATACCCAGACCTAACCCATAATTCCAGCTGCAACCTAATCCTTTGTAAGCACCAAACATGCACACCGATCCCACAAATGCAGCCCTTGGATGCTGAAAACGCATGCTTAATCACGTGCATATAATCTTGCTTTGGACTAGAAAAGTATAAACTAAAACAAGACATGAGAAGGAAAAATCCACGTTCCTTCCGTGGGCAAGACATACTGGACGACTGAAAACAAGAGCTCAAGGGGTCAAAATTCAAACACCAAAACTGTACTATTTTGTGCCGAAAGTTCTAAGTTGTTCGATAATATGGCCAAGTTGGACCTTGTTGGTCTTAAAAGGACATCCAAATCCAAATTAATTCTTTAAAAATTAAAAAGTACATAGACATGTGCTTATATAATTATATTATCTGGAATTATCCTTTATTGTGCTATTTGAGGTATCACTTTTTGGGTTGGGGAGAAATTAAAGAAGGACTTTGGTTTTTCACTGCGATGAATATCAGAAACTGGTGCAATTCAGGGTGCAAATCTCTCTGCTTAGGCCGGGGCTACCATGAGATTGGACTTGTGAACTCAGCGTCACCAACCTCCAACAGTGGGTCAAACAAGCTAAAGTGGAAAATGCTGTGGATGAAGTTTAAGAAAGAGAAGAGGAAGATTTTTGAGTCTGATCCAGTGCAAAAACCCTATGATCTTTACGCCTACTCGCAGAATTTCGATCAGGGGTTTGCATGCGAGGAGCCTGATAACCTTTCTAGATCATTCTCTATGAGGTTTGCTGATCCTTCCAGGGTTTTTCTAAGGAAAGCTGCAGTCTAGTTGAAGATGTAAATTAAAAAAAACAAAGCACTTGTTTGGGTTTTTTTTTTTTTTTCAATCTTTGATGCTCTATAGCTATCCGCTCGCTCGTAATAATATAGTCCTCATTAAGGTTTGTCCCGTTCAATCTTTCCTCTGTAAATACTCTGTTGTTTTGAGAATAAGGGATCAACTGCAGTGCCTAGGGCCTACCAAAAAGGAGGGGAAAAAAAAAAAAAACCCATTTCTAGAATTTCTGATCCTGCAATTGTAATGCTAATTGTAATGCTAATGTTTGATCAATGTAAATATCTTGATTAGTATTCTTCTGTGTAAGAAGTAAGCTTGATTTGATGGTTTTATGTAGTTTCTGCAATCCTACTTGATTAACCTATAAAGTCCAGATGTGGTCGACAATGCCGTCAGACATTAATTGCTCTAGAAATTTCGTCAACGGTTCCGCTGGATGTTAGCTAACAAGAGAAAAAAAAAATGAAAAGAAACGTTTATGAAGGAAAAAAAAAATAGAAACCTTGGACTAATCATTTATGAAAGAAAACTAAGCATTATAGCTCGTTTCAATTACATCTCGCAGGACCGTAACCAATCGCTTCATTTTCTTACATCCTGCCATTAAAATCCTTTAGATGCTTTATGCCTTTATTGAATCGACTCTTATTTGCTTGCATCATTCACTTGAACAAATTACCTCCTCTCCCGTCTTTACTCCATTTGATGACAGTTATATGTATCGGTAGTCTGCCAAAAGTCGTGCTTCGGCACTTTCCACTTGCATTGTAAAAGAGCAACAGTTGCATCCCAAAGCCAACTTTTACATAGGTACGTATGAATATATGTAGTGTTTTGCGCGGATGGATTTTGGAATATGCATATATCAAAAGCCAAAGATTTGGATACAATTTTATGCCTATGCAGTCAAATATATATGTAGGATTTTTGTGAGGCATTAGCCCATGCGGAGCCTCGAGTTGTACATTCAGACACACCAACAACACATGCACACAGGGACTGGTTCCAGTAATCTCGTAATTTCCACTTTGGAAAATGTTTTTGGCATTTAAGACTTATCAAATATTAGCCTGTAATTTATAAGCTGAGGAACTGTTCTTATGTGGTAGTTCTGAAGTGTTTCTTTCTTTCTTTCTTTCTTTTTTTTTTTTTTTTTTCCTTAAATAAATGACAAACACATTTGCCATATTAGTGCTTTGTCTACCACCTCTACCTGTGGGCCACAAAGATCTATGTTACTGTGTTTCTTACGTAAGGCATCTATTACACTTTTAAACTAAGGCAAATATCCTGGAAAACTAACATTAAACTAAGGTAGTGGATAGATTGATATAGCCCGCAAAATATTACACTAAATCATCAGCTTTCTCTTTGCGATAATTTGCTTAGTTTTTGTGCCGGCTTAAACCTGAAAATAGAAAAAAAATTCGACAAGAGAAGCTCCCCTTCATAGAAAAAGGGCAATCTGTTTGAGGATTATGAGGTTGATATTACTTGAAGATGATTGCAACCAGAAGCATTATACATATTGTTTGTACTGGGTTTGCGCTTATTATTATCGGGTAGGAATTTACCTAAACCACACCTCCTTCATTGAATTATCTGTGAATTTTACAGATGTCACTAATAAAAATAAAGTACTTACAAAAAATTGTGAAGAAGTTGGTAGAAAAAGGCTAAAGCATGGGTCGTTGGGGACCCTTCCGATGCTTGTGTTCGTCAAGGACCCCAAGTAAGAGGAACTGTGACACAAAGAGAAGTTAGTTTTTAAGGAGTGTATTTACTGGAACCCTGGCATATATAAATAATGCAATATTTTTCCATAAACCATGCTTGGCAACTCTGGGTTGGTATCCAAGCATCACCAGTCTATACTATTGAAATTACAACTTCAACTTTGGAGCAGCTAATCCCTATTGCTTAATTTGAAGTAAAAATTAAGATTTTCAGAAGGCTGGATCTTTGGAACACCATGACAGTACAAATCAAAGCTGAAATTTTCACACAACAGAATTCCAAATTGAACACTTTCCTACAATTTCATTGTAACAACTCAGCAGAATTTGACTCATTCCATGAAATCCAAACCACAAAGTAAACACATATGTTCATTACACTAAAAACGCCAATACCCTGCATTATACTATGTCGTTTCGAAATCATTTCAAAGTCTTTCCTCTTAATTTTACTCCGAGAATCCTCTCCATCTTAGCCAACACGGCTTGGTTCGGCACCGCCTTCCCATTTTCATACTCCTGAACCACCTTAGGCTGTTGATTTATCAGCTTAGCCAACTCAGCCTGACTCATCTTCTTCGCCAACCGGGCCTTCTGTATCGCTTGCCTAACTTCCGTCGAGACCCGGTCCAGAGCTGCCGGTTCCGTCCCTTCATCAAGTTTCCTCGCGTTCACCACCGGTCCCGCAGCTTTCTTGTTCGATCCGGCATCGAATTTCTTGATCGTCTGGACCGGTGCACCCGTCCGCAGCGCTTGGTTCACAGCCTTCGGATCACGTAACTCCTGAGCCTTGGCCTTGGACTTGTGAAGCACCACGGGCTCCCAGTCCTGCGTCACCGTTCCACCAAATCTGCTCAGCATGTTTGAAAGCAACGTATACACCTTTGATCGAACAAAATGAAAAAACTGGCTCCGTAGAAGATAATTGATGTTTATATAGAAGCCCGAGGCTCTGGAAAGTTCTGGCGGTTATCAATATCTCGAAGGTTCTCTGCAAGTTTACGTTTGAATATGATGACATGGAAATTCATTATTGGTTCTTGTTGCTAACGTGGATAGCAGAAACACGGTAATTCGCGTGATGCCCAAGCCAAAATGTGGAAACTTAAAAATGGAAAGGAGGGGAAAATATCTCATTGACTTGGTGACGTGGTGATCTTTCATTTGTTTAAATTGGTCTGACGTGTAGTGCGGTTCTTGTATGGTTTGCAAAGACAGTACGAAAATTATTTCACGTCAGCGTAATTATTTATTATACATTAAATATAATAACAGGGGCCAAAAATTTTTTTGGAGTAATCATAAATATAAAAAAATTATAATTTTTTAAAATTAAAATATTAAATTTAATTAATAAAATATAATTTTATAATATATTTAATTAATAAATTATGATATGTTAGTCATTAATAAACTTATAATATATTTAAAAAATTTTAAAATTTTTAACTAATGCTGATAATTATATTTATCAATAAATATTAACAAATAATATTAATAAAAGAATCAAATAAATATAATTTTTATTTTAAAAATTTAACATTTAATATATAAAAATATATTATATATTAAAAGGATTTCTAAAAATTTTGGACAATCCTGGCTATACCGCCTAACCATCGCTCCGTAATAATTAATAATTAATTTATAAATATTTATTTTAATAATTTTTAAATTAATAATTTTTATATTTGTATTGTATTGATATATTTTTACGTTATTTAAAATATTTTATATTTATATAAAATTTAATTTTTTAATGATTTATATTATAAAAAATTTAAAAAATTTATAAATTTTTATCATAATTATGTTATTTTTATAATATTATATGATTTTTAATTATTTTTTTATATTTAATATTATTAAGTTTAATAAATTTTTAAAAATCTAATTATAAAATATAATTTAAATGAAAATGGGATTTAACCGTTTGATACAATATTTTCTCGATATGAGACAGGATCGGATGCTTCAGAGTGAGCCGTAAAACTTTGACGTTCGATATATTCTGCAAAAATCACGGTAAAATCATTTTCGAGGCAAGAATTGGCGCCAAAATTTTGCATCTTAAAGTGCTTTTCACCGCTGTCACAGCACGCCTCCCTCCCTCTCTCTCGTAATCTGAAAATGCATCGCCAAAAATCGATACTCTCGTTCTTGCAAAAGCCTTCGCCGGCGAGCCAAAACGGCATCGGCGGTAAGGTAAAAGGCCAAGGAGCTTCTCAGTTTCATTTAAAGCAACAGGACCAGATTGGCGCCGTTTGTGACTCGTCTTTGGAAGTCACAGGCACCGATACTCCACCGGAGAAGGTGCCTCGTAAGGTGTTGCCAGCGAGCTTCTCAACGAATGCCGGGACTAGAGTTTCTTCGTCTCTGTTTTCTAGTATCATGCACAAATTTGTGAAGGTTAACGACAGAGAAAACGGAAGTCAGAGGTATTTTTGGGGTTAATTTCAGATGTAATAAATTAGTTCGTTGCTTTATTAAACAATAACTATTTGGACTTACCGTTAGGGTTCAATAATCAGCCACAGTTGGAATTTATCTCTTTTACTTCTGTTTATTTTAGAAAATTTTACATAATCTTTAATAGTTCAGAGAAATGAGGAATGATAAAGAAAACTGGCATTCCATTCTAATATTATTCAATTTCTTCATAAAACTAAATTCAAATTTCTAACTATCAAGCATCGAAGAGTAGACTTTGTCAATAATTTGTGTTAAATTTGCAGGAACCAGGAAGGTGATAATTCTTCCAATGTGGAAGAATTGTCTAAAGTGGAGTTAACTGCTCAGCCAACCAAAAAGGCTAATGTTATAAACATTGAGAATGATGATGGTCTTGGGCCAGAAACACCTGCTACACGATCTGCTGTTTCTCGTTTGAAGCGAATTCAAGATGATTTCCCTAAGTTTGGGCATAAGAAGGATAGTTCTTCATTAGATTCCAGTAAAAGAGTAAAGCTTCTCCAGGAATCTATCGATGGAAACAAGAATCAAAGGATTGATACTGATATTGCTGGCAAATTTGAATGGCTTGATCCTTCTCGCATCAAGGATGCCAAAGGAAGAAGTCCTTGTGATCCCCTTTATGACAAGAAGACTCTTTATATACCTCCTGATGTTCTCAAGAAAATGTCAGCATCTCAGAAACAATATTGGAGCGTCAAATGTCAATATATGGATGTCATTCTCTTCTTTAAAGTGGTCAGTTATTGTTGCATCATATTCTAGTTTCATTTTATTACTAGGTATTGCCAACATTGGATATGTTAGTTATATGAGATGAACCTTTAACGGGATAACTTATATGGGGGAACAGAAAAGAGTGTTCATTAATTTTGGTGATGTGAATAGTATCACTATTTAGATTTATTATTCTTCAACCTCTTAGTCTTTATATTATGTGAGCTCTCCCTTTCTGTATCTACACGTTGGATATAAACTTAATGATGCATGTTATGAATTTTGCATTTATTTTTGTAATCATGTTTGCCTAATTCAACAACTTAATTTTCTATAAAAGGGGAAATTCTATGAGCTTTATGAAATAGATGCTGAAATTGGCCACAAGGAGCTCGATTGGAAAATGACAGTAAGCGGAGTAGGCAAATGCCGCCAGGTGACTTGTCCAATTTTCATTCTTGTATTGGTTTATTAGAACTTTATCTATATATGGCCATTCAAGGCAGTGGTATAGATTGAATAGTCATAGTATCGTCCTTTATTGTCAGGTTGGTATATCAGAAAGTGGAATTGATGATGCTGTTCAAAAGCTGGTTGCTCGTGGGTAAGAAAACAATTTGCGTAGTCTTAAAGAATGATGAGGAGATTTGTGGTTGTCTTTCTCTTCTGTGTATACTATTGTTAGAATCTTTTGTAATAAACTTTCCAAATTCCTAAATGAGAATGTCGTACTTTAATCATTCTGGAAAGTGGTGAAAGAAATAGAGCGGTTTTGATATAGAAAGTGCAAAAAGGGGAATGATGATTGGTGTCCTTGCTCATCTTTTAGTGACTGCAATGTTGAATTCTATATGGGGCTCTCTTTCCTTAATTTAGCCTATCGTGATTCACATTTTGTCTTCTTCAGTAATTTAGCCTATCGTGATTCACATTTTGTCTTCTTTCTGAAGATTCAAGGTGGGACGGATGGAGCAGTTAGAGACATCTGAGCAAGCTAAAGCTAGGGGTGCAAATTCTGTAAGTTTTTCATGTTGCATGTTTGGAGATGCAGCTTTAAGTCAATTTCCTTATATATATATATGTATTTATTTTTATTCTTTTGCTACTCTTTGGTATGCCATCCTTTATGTGCATTGATTATTGCATGTGATTAATACTAATAGACAACCGTCATGCTTTGAAGAGAAATGCAACAAAATTTTCCGGCTATAATATATGCTTGATGTATATTGACATGGTATGTAATCTTAAAGAACAATACTTTCTGGTTTCATGAAATTGGATAACCAAAGATTTCTGTACATAATTCTTGAATAAAATTCAGCTACTTATGTGGACTTGCCTTGGTGGTTTCATGACTTTAATTTTACACAATGGCTGTGCTCAATAGTTTGCCTAAATAGTTTGACTATCAACTTTGGAGTTTTTCAGGTCATTCGAAGAAAATTAGTTCAAGTAATCACCCCATCAACAACCGTTGATGGTAACATTGGGCCCGATGCTGTTCATCTACTTGCTATAAAGGAGGTTGGCTTTATATTTATGTTGGTTATGCTCTTATTCATACATTCAGATTTTTAGTTTTGCATGTCTGCTGAATGAATATATCTGGTTTATCTGTCATGATTTTTTCCGGCTCAAATTTTCAGTTGATTTCTTGAAGCTTATCATGCATGGATGTATTTTACTACGTTTTCCTTCTTTGACTCCTTGAAGTGACCTTATCTTTCTCTTTATCTCCGTTCTTTCTTTTTGTTTGATTTTGTAGATATGGGTTGAGAAGGTGGGATCTGTTGGATGAACATAAAGCTTATCTCTCATGCTATATATTATCGTGCTCAAATTTTCTGCTGTTTCTTGAAGTATCTATCTGTAGTTCTATACTATACATGTTACTTCGTTCTCCTTTTTTGACTCCTTGAAGTGATATTATCTTTCTTCTTTGTTCCTCTTTTTTAATTATGGGTATGGTCAGGTTCAGGGCGTCAAGTATATACATAATGTCCATATATTTATGTAAGCATGCATACTTACACTTTTTCTGCACGAGTTTTCATATCGTTGCACCATGTTTTTGCCTCTTCAACTCTCTTATGCATAAGTTATTGAAGTTTAATTTTCACTTTTAAAATTATTACTTTTCTAATTGTAGTTTGAATATTTACTGTATATTGCATGATTCTTTTGTACCTAGGGCAACCATGGTGTGGAGAATTGTTCAACTGTATATGGGTTTGCTTTTGTTGATTGTGCTGCTCTAAAATTTTGGGTTGGTTCCATCATCGATGATGCTACATGTGCTGCTCTTGGAGCTCTGTTGATGCAAGTAGGTTCTTGTATTTACCTATGGTAGTTTTTTATGTTTTGAAAACTAAGCTCTAATTTACCAGTTGGAATCTGATTTTAGGTATCCCCTAAGGAAGTCATATATGAAAATAGAGGTGACCTTCATCTATTTCTCACCATGTTTTCTTCTTTTGAAGGCTATTTTGATAAAAGTTTTTCCTTTTACTTAGAAGTATATGTTCAAATATTTCAGGGCTGTCCAGAGAAGCCCATAAAGCACTCAAGAAGTATTCATTTAGTGGTGAGCATTTTATCTACTATCTTATCAGCAGAATGAACATGAGCTTTCTATATATCTGTATGTCTAGCTTTATTTGAGTATTTTTATCACTAAGAGCAAGTAGTTCGTAATGCAGAAATGAGCTATTCTTGTATTTGCTACTTCTTTCTGTTTTCCTGTTGGATTCTTGAGTACGTAATTTATTGGCTTAATTAAGAAAACAGTAATTCAATATGATAAAACCAATTTATGTTTAATGATCCATGTGAATTATAATGATTGAAAAGCGTCCTACTCTCTGGATAATTTGCAGTGGTATAATTGAAAATGTCATAAAGATTCAGGTAGCTTAAAATTCTAACAAAACTATGATAATCATGGTAAGTCAAACTGCATATTGATTTTGGTTTATCTTGCAGGATCTACAGCAGTTCAACTTAGTCCTGCACTCTCTACTGATTTTTTGGATGCTTCTGAAGTTGGAAATATGATTCAGTCGAATGGGTACTTTAAGGGCTCACCTAATTCACATATAAATGCTTTTGGTGATGTAGTGCACCATGATGTTGCAATGTGTGCACTTGGTGGATTAGTCAGTCATATGTCACGATTGATGGTAAGGTTGCAGACTAGCATTTATGTAAGCGTGCAAGTATACGCGAATTGGATAACTAACAATATTGATAAACTTCTATTTCATACAGCTGGATGATATTTTACAGAGTGGAGATATTTTACCCTACCAAGTTTACCAAGGTTGCCTCAGAATTGATGGACAGACACTGGTAAATCTGGAGATTTTCTGTAACAGTGCTGATGGTGGTTCTTCAGGCAAGTGGTGAATCTTGTTAGGCGTTAACTTTAAGCAATATTTCTGACAAGCAATTTTTTTCCATTTTTTTTAAGTTTTGTAATCTGTAAGATTATTTTATTTTCAGGTACCTTATACAAGTATCTTGATAATTGTGTGACCTCATCTGGTAGGCGCCTTTTAAGGAGCTGGATTTGCCATCCACTGAAAGATGTTGACAGCATTAAGAACAGGCTCGATGTGGTTGAAGAATTTATGTCACATTCAGAAATTATGTTACTCATTGCTCAGTGTCTTCGCAAACTTCCAGACTTAGAAAGGCTACTTGGACGTGTCAAGGCTAGCATTCAATCATCAGCTTCTCTCACTCTTCCCATGATAGGCAAAAAAGTATTGAAACAACGGGCAAGTCTCCTCCATCTGTATCTTTTCTTTTTGTTTCTTTTTGGTACTCCTTTTCCTTTTTCTAGGTAAAATAGCTTGAAAAGTAAATGCTATTTGATTAATTCATTTGCATATTTCGGAAAATAGTGTTTGGAAAGTTTATCCGTTACTGTTAATATATATATATATATATATATTTTGGATAAGTAATGAGTATTATTATCTAAAAGCAGCAAGCTGCTGCAATTAAGACAAGTGTTCAGAATAAACATAACAACATAACGCCAAGTACTTACATAACATGTCAGCTAAATAAAATTTAAACTTACTTACAGTGTTAAGGTGTGTTGAAGAACTGTTAATATTTGTACAGTTGCATGGTTGACTTAAAAATAGCTATTCCTCAAATTTTCTGCGACAGCAGTCCGTGCTCTTTTTTTTGATGGTTTCCATGTAAAAAAAAAAAGGTAGATATTGAACTCTTAAGTTAAACTTGTTGCTTTTATGGTCTTTTAGTCATGGACGCATCTTTTCTAAACTTCATAATGTATACTGTTTCCTATCGTGGGACAGATAAAAGCTTTTGGTACACTTGTCAAAGGTCTCAGGATTGGAATGGATTTGTTAAGACTATTACAAAAGGATGCAGATATGGTATCTCCATTATCAAAAGTTTTTAAACTTCCGATTCTAAGTGGTACTAATGGGCTTGATGAATTCCTTACTCAATTTGAAGCAGCCATAGATAGTGACTTCCCAAATTACCAGGTGCGCTCTCTTGTTGTGTATTACTATAAGAAAGTATTTTTCTTATTGACCTTTTCACAAGTATCCTATTAGTTTTGATTTTTCCTGGATATTGCCTCTAGGCAAGCAATTGTCAGGCCAAATATGTAGCTATAGGCTTATACATTGACATTTTGTCTTAGAAATCTGGTTTTATATTCTGGGATTTAGTCTTTTTTTTTTTTTTGTTGAAAGGAATCTTAAATTCGAATTAGATCTAAGATATAATAGGGTTATTGATGGTGAAAAAGGCCTACCTTTATCTGGTCATTTAGGCAGTGCTAGCTGACCAACGTGGCATGAATGTTGACTTTGTGTGAATGGATTGCTTTTTAGTAACAGATTTGATTTCAGCGAAGACTTTAAGTTTTTTTTCTTTTTAACTCTGCGTGCATAACTGACATGGTCTCTGCCAGAACCATGATTTAACAGAAACTGATCCTGAAACTCTTTCTATACTGATCGAGTTATTTGTTGAAAAAGCTTCTCAATGGTCTCGAGTCATTCATGCCCTAAACTGCATTGATGTACTAAGATCTTTTGCGGTAACTGCAAGTTTTTCATCTGGGACTATGGCAAGGCCTGTTGTATTGCCCCAGTCAAAAACCATAACTTTGAACCAAGAAACAGGAGGACCGATCCTTAAAATTACAGGGCTTTGGCATCCATTTGCCCTAGGGGAGAGCGGGATATTGCCTGTTCCAAATGACATTTGTCTTGGTGATGACGTAAATGACCATCATTCCCGTGCCTTGCTATTGACTGGACCAAATATGGGTGGAAAGTCAACTCTCTTACGTGCAACTTGTCTGGCTGTTATTCTGGCCCAGGTTTGTTTCTCTTGGTCCCTAAGAGCTGTCACTATTTAAACACTTGCTTTCACAGGTTTCTGGTAGTCAGTATGTTTTGTTATTAGTCTCACCCACTGCTGCAATGTTTCGTACATGGTACATGTTAATTTTTTTTTATATGCAGCTGGGTAGTTTTGTGCCCTGTGAAACGTGCGTTATCTCACTTGTGGATATAATCTTTACGAGGCTTGGTGCTACTGATCGAATCATGACAGGCGAAAGTAAGTTTACTTTACAAACAAAGTGTTTGTCAACTTCACTGACTTTCTTGTGGTCCAAAGTAGGCTGTGTTCCAAATGAATATGCCTGGTTCATTTGACTATACCATATATTTTAGATTTCCAAATTGAAGTGGGAGTTGCATAACCTGTGTACTTGTCTGATTCTTGTATATGCAGTTAACTGTTGGAATTTCCAAATTTGTAAATTTTTCCAGTTGTGGTAAATAAATAGTTCTATCATTGAGTACCTAAATTCAACATAAGTTAATGTCAGGATTTCACGAACAGTTACAAGCAAGTTCCTTAAATGTGCCTATAGCCTTACATAAAGGTTTGTGCTGCATGACTACATTTACATTTTCAGTTGCAAAGTCTGATGTGCAACCTACTTTTGTAGGTACCTTCCTTGTGGAGTGCACTGAAACTGCATCAGTTCTTCAAAATGCTACCCAAGATTCTCTTGTTATTCTTGATGAGCTTGGTCGAGGAACAAGCACTTTCGATGGATATGCTATTGCACATGCAGTGAGATTTTGAACTTTAATAATCTATTACAACTGCACTTCTTCCAACTAAATTATGAGAGTTAATATGCCGTCATGCAACTCTTAGAATGACATTTTTCATCTCATCCTAAAGTATGCCTAGACAAAGCCATGATTTTAGTCCAGATATACTTCTTTCTTTAATGTTCTTCGCAAGATCAGCTATATAGTCGAATATTATCACTTTCATAATAAAAACATGGTATAATGAGGAAATTTTCATGCTTTATGGGCTGTAGGTGATGATGAGAATAAATATTGTATTTTATTTGTTCTTAGACTGAATAAAAAAAGAAAAAAAAAAAACTAGTGCCACCTTACGATGAATCATGTCTGTGAAAGGCAGGCATACACGGTTTCACTATGTCATTTATGATGTTGCAAATCTTTGGGAAATGAAGTTTTGCATATACACATTACTTGATAGCTTCAGTGGCAACATCTTAGCCAAATGGAACTGAGAATGATCTGAAATTCCTTTGCAATAAACTTGGAAGACTAATATGAATTGCTCGCTTCATGTTATTAACCATTTGTTTTAAGAATGCGTTTTGTTCTACAGTTCTTAATTATTACATATTTTACATCGATACTCATACCCCTACTTTCAAACAATCTACTACAATGCTTGTCTAGGTGTTCCGACATCTCGTTGAAAAGGTTCATTGTCGGCTGTTATTTGCAACACACTACCATCCACTCACGAAGGAATTTGCATCTCATCCACATGTTACGCTGCAACACATGGCTTGTTCTTTTAAGTCAAAGTTCGAAGGTTGTTCTAAAGGTGAGCAGGAGCTGGTTTTCCTGTATCGGCTTACTGATGGTGCATGCCCAGAGAGTTATGGTTTGCAAGTCGCAATCATGGCTGGGATCCCGGAAAATGTAGTTGAAGCTGCCTCAAAAGCTGCACAAGTAATGAAAAGATCTGTTGGGGAAAGTTTTAGGTCAAGCGAGCAGAGATCGGAGTTCTCAACTCTCCATGAAGAGTGGTTGAAGACCCTCGTAAATGTCTCACAGGTCGGATATGGCAACTTCGATGATGGTGATGCTTATGACACATTATTTTGCTTGTGGCATGAAATAAAAAATTCATGTGGAGCCAAGAACTAAATACAAAAAGGCATTTGATTGGCGGATTGCGTTGCAAAAATCATGTTTTGTTTGGGTCCTATAATTTCCCTTTTCCAAACATGAACCTTACTTCATTTGCAGTTTATAATATCTGCAGGGTCTAAAAATTGAGTGCTATTGGGCTAAGGGCCATTGTACAGTTTAAGTTCTTTGCTAAAAGCCCAAGGTAAGAGTCGTAACAAATTCTTAATTTTGGGGTTTTAACATGCATCACGTCTCTGCCATTAGAATTAGTCTTTCAATTTGCTCTCTCGAATCTCGGGAGCATCTCTACATTGTTCTAAGAAGTATATAATGAAATGTTCATAATCAAATACCTTGTGCTGTATTTTAAGCTTGCATTAGTACATAATATCAATTTGTGATTTGATGTCTCATTTTTATACTTTAAACCATTTAAAAAATAAAAAATGAAATTTGAAATGAATCTTCTATGGTTAAAGAAGTTAAAAAAGTTGTGTAAAAATGAAATATAATAATATTATAATAAAAAATTAAAGAAATTCACTGATTTCAAAATCTCTGATAATTTTAATTTTTATTTTAAAACTATGAAAATTTCTGACATGAATTTTCTAGTAATCCTTTCCCCCAGTTTAATTGACACCAAGTATTTACATTAGCCTCTTGCTTTAGCAAATAATTCGGTTACCTTTATTCCAAAATTTTGGGACGAATGACTATTTTTCCACGTTGCATGACGCTTCTTCTCTTGTTTCAGCAAATAATTCGGTTACCTTCCTTCCAAAATTTTGGGACGAATGATTATTTTTCCACGTTGTATGACGCTTCTTTTTCTCACTAATCACACCTTCCAAACCGAAATTCTAGAAGATAACGAAAATGTATATATATATATATATATTTGAACTTGGGTTAATCGCTTTTCCTTCCTTGAATTAATTATTTAATGTCGGAAGATGTTTTAGAAAAAAACATATAAATAAATGTTGCAGTTTTGACTTAACTTGTATCTCTATGTTATAAACAGTGATATATATCCTTCCCCAAGGGTCGTTGAGAAAGAAGACATTCAATACATGTATGTTTGAGAATACTTTAAAAACCCCTGGATGAGCAAAAGAAGCTATAAATTTTGTTGCTGCTGGGACGGGATCACGAGATGCCAAGAGGAGAAAATGGACCCGGTTTCAAGCTCCTTCGCTCAAGGAGGAGCTTTTCCTTTTTGAATATTTGACATTAATCATTTAGCTTTTTGTCCTCCATTGGCCCACGCTCACATGACTAATTGCCTTAGTTTTCAAGTTAAACCCCAAGTTGACAATAAAATTCTCCCCCCTATTGCTATTATCTCAGACAAGAACTCTCTCCCACATCATTACAGAACCTCATTACAACAAGAGGCAAAATTATGAAGTCCTTACAATCACCTTAAACCCCTCTCTTTGACCCCACAATATAATGTTCTTTCTTGCTCTCTATCAACATATCTCAGCTTAAGACCAAAGCAAAGCAATTATTTACTAAACAACATGATGTCAAAACATACAGCTCCGTCTAAAGCTCGAAAAACAACAGCAATGTTTACCAAAGATAGTTATTAAAAACAACTAATATATATCAGGGCCATTACAGGCTATTGATTTGGCTAAAAGATTAGAGAGAGATATGTAATTCGATGACCCTGGAAGTATGAGATTAGGTCTTTTGAGAAAATATCGAAGATTCCTACCCATTTTCCCCTATCCTTACGATTAAAAAGCATTTAAAAATAACTCAACTTACCATCAAAGCCAATTTTCACAAGACTTTTTGGTGAGTACGACATAACCTACCTACAAACCTATTCAATCATGATGACTTTGCACGCAAGCAAAGAGCAACCCTGTTTTTATACTCACTGGTAACCGCTTATACAAAGTCTTACATTCAGTCAGCCATCTTCTATGTTCTTTGCTTCTAATTTTTTACACAGAATGGCAACAAGAACAGCACAAGTTCTCGAGTCTATCTATCGGATGAACACAGCTGAGATTTTTAGAGAATCCATCAGGGTAATCCTTCTTCACCCTACTCATTTCCATTCTATCTCCATCTTTCTCTTCTCGCCGCTCCCGGTTTCTCTTTTCTTATCACATTTTCTCATTCACCATTTTCCCGGAATAGTTTCCTCAACTGCAACAATCACAGATCTTTTATTTGGACATCGCCTGCCAAATTTACCATCCAAAACAATAGTTCACATCATCATTTGCATCCCTTCTTCCATTACTTTCTCTCTTCTTGGAAGAGCTGCCACCATCCAAGCAGTTTCAGACAGTTATAATGGAATAAATCTTGATGGACGAAGGCTATTCATGAGAAGCAGTTTGGCTTGGATTAAGCTTCTCCGCATAAGATTTTGGGAGCTCCTTATTATACTAGGCCTCCTCGGAGGGTTGGTACTTAGTTTAGCAGCATCAGAAAAGTTGGGAATCTGCTCAGCAGCAATAGGGTTCTGGGGTATTCTTGGGTTCCTAGGCATACCTTTCTGCGTAATTTTCGCACATGTAATGGTCGTGGGAAACATGGCTAACGTTATATCGGTATTGGAGAGTGAATGTTATGGACTTGGTTCACTATGGAAAGCTAAAAATCTTATGGAAGGACGAAGACAAACAGCCTTAGTCATGGCTTTGTTGAGCAACATGGGGTTTAGGCTAGTTGAGTGTTTATTTGAGTTGAGAATGTGCAGGGGCATATGTATGTGGGAAATACCTGTCTTGATATCAATGTACTCTTTGGTACTTGTTTTTGAAACAGTCATGAATGTTGTACTATATTATGCATGTAAATCTTGAGACGAAAATCTTCTGAGAAGGGAAAATTTCTTTGAATAGGCATTCAGTGAGTACCACTGTCCTCGAAACAAAGAGATCTGATTTGTCATCTGTCATCAAAGAAAGTCCAGAAGCGAATTTATTTGTTGCTTCAATGTTCTCAACCTGTCAACAGCAGAAAGATGCATGCCTTCATATAATTTAAAGCACCTTATATGCAATTAATACCTGTTTTGGAAGGATCAAATAACTCATCAAACGTGCATTTGGTCATTCCAAAGATTAAATTCTGAATGAGATTCACCAAAGTGTGCTTCCCATCTGCCAAAAACAACCTTCAAGAACCCAAAATGCTTTTTCTGCAGCTTGCGAATGGGCACTCCGTCATCTCTTTAAAAATGCCATATTGGGAACATGAGCACTCCATCGTAGCTTGCCAATGTACAACTACATATCTTCGTTTGAAAGACAATAATTAAGCAGGGAGTCATTAAATCTGTCAGAAAATTCTGAAACAAATTAACAAGTGAAATTCGAGCGAAGAACGTGTACAGCCAAGATAATCTACATTCATTTACTTTGCCTGAAAGCTTCTAAGGAGCCAATTTAAAGCTGCCAAATTGAGACCAATAAATTAAAAATGGCAGCATATGAAGATCATGAAAGTAAGGCATATAACATTTTTGATTCTAAATACAAAACATCCATTAAGACTGAAACCTTCAACTTCCATAAGTCAGCTTCCAAGTTCCAACACCTTCAAAAATTCCATCCTCATCTTCTCCAACTCCTTCATATATTCCCACTTACTACTCTCAATCTTTTCATATATCTTCCCCCAAAACTTTAGAATCTGCCTACATCCTCATCGGATGCTCACCGTTCCCTTCTCTTTTCATCCTTAACCCTCCAACCCCATGTTCTTCGTCATTCTCTTACATCTCTGACTCTGCAGGACTATCCCTCGTCTCAGCAAAACCACTAGACCTGTCCCAAAAAACCTGCGGATTCATAAAAAAATAATTCCCTGGAATCCACTCCACATGCCAAGCCAACCTGAATCTCATTGCCCAACCGAAGAACCCCAACATCTCCATTTTCCTAAAAAACACCCATTTACTAGAATTCATCCCCATTCCTTCAGCTTTGAACTTCTCTTTCTTAAACTTCCTCTGCAACGCATCGATCATTCGCCCTTTATTTTTCCCACTTTTCATAGCATCACTAACTTTCTTAGCTACGTCAACCCGATATTTACCCTTCAAATTTCCCCTTCCCAATTCCAAAAACCTATCCCCGCAAACTCCTAACGGAACATAAATTTCTTGCCGGGTCCAATCATAGGTATTTTTTAAGCTATCTCTATGATCGGGCGTCTATTGTTAGCTGGTAATTGAAGTTCTCAGCTTTTCCCGTTTTTAAATATCCTTCAAAACGCTCGCTTTCTTCAGTACGGCGGTAATTAACATTTGGATCATCGTCGTTATCGTCCTCTACGTCGTTGTTTTCTTCTTCCTCGTCGTTTCTTTGGGTCCGTAACTGTATACGTGGCGTGTTCTGACTCGAAGAGTGTGTTAAAGGTGGCGATTGAGTAGGGCCTGGTAGGGTATCTCGAATCGTCTTCAACACCGTCCATGGGTTTCTTTCTTTGAGGGTTTCAGTTTTGGGAAAATCCTACTGGTTCGGTTTAAAAGGAACTGAAATTGGAGGTTTAGGGGAAATTCGAAGGAAAAATAACTGCGCTTCCGAGGGAAGAACGGACCCTGAATCGAAAATTCCAGGGCTTGGATTTGGGAAACTTCCTAGTTGAAGAGGAGATGGCAACCCGTACTTGCGCGCTGGGTTTTGCAACTTCGGATTTTTGGAATTTGGGCCTTATCATGGGTTTAAAAGTAATTGGAGAATGTCTGCCCAAAAAGTAGAGTCTTTACTGGGCTCTAAATAGCATGTTTGTCGATCGATAAATGCCGTACCAAGCAAGTTTTTTTTTTTTTTTTAATTGCGCCACTTAGCTAGTTGACATAGTTAATATTTTATTTTTACTTTTAAGATTATCTAATTTCTAATGCATAGAAACAAAAAATTTATTTAATATAATTACATTAAAAAATATCAAAAAATAAAACACATTGAATTTTTTTTCCTTAAATGGCATTATGATTTAACGAATAAGCTTGATCTAATTAATGATTGTTACATATATTTCATTTTAAAGGTTTTTCTGTATTTAATATATATTCTTTTATTTAAAGTTGTTAAAGATTGAAATATAATCACCAAAGGCTTGGATTCTAGAATTAAGAGTCCATCATTGTCGTTATTGAAAATATAGAATTTTAAGACCTTCTCTTCCTTTTGTCCTCATATGCACCCAAAAAAAAATTATATTATGAGTTATAATTAATTTATGTCGTAAAAATGATAATTAATTTCAATTCAATGATAAAATGATTGCATGGGGTGGCGTAATTACCTTCTCTTTATCCATCCCAATGACGTAATAATAAATATTTATTTTAAAATAATTGGAATTTTCATTTCTATTATATCGGGACTGTGGTCTTACCAAGACGGAGGAACAGAAACTAAAAGCCCTTTCCTTCGTTTTCAGGAGCGGCCCATTTCCCCAAAACTTATGTTCATTCCTAGAAATTCACAAAACGACAATATTTCATTTATAATTTTTTATTATAATGTTATAATTATTTAATTATTATTTATGAAGGTGGATTTCATGTAATTTTTGGATAGACCTCACACTATATTGAATGTTAATCATTTAATTCCAGTACAATTATATGGATTAGTGATGCTTATTACTTAATTAGATCAGCAAATTCAATTCGAAGATCATTGAAAATGAACATATATCAGAGAAAACGGGGGTTTAATTAATTTGAGGGGCAAATGCTACTCAAGGACACGTTAGGACCATAGCTTTTAATTTGGTAGCCAATGATTTTCATATTTCAGCAAGTCAAATTAAGATGAAGCGGCGAATTCCCTGTATATATCTCATCTATGCCGTTTCCCTTTTAATTTAATCATGCAACGTGAAGCTCTGCTTCTTCTTCATGCGGACTCTGCTTCGTATGCAAGCTTTTAGCGCTAGCTGTTGGATGAAGGATGGAAAGTGTGATTCTCGAGGAATAAAGAAATGGGGAACATTAGCTCACAGCTCTTGTACTTCACGGTTGCTGTGAATGCAAAAGAGAATGGTGAATCAATCACGTAGATATGCATGAATATTGTTCTAAAGCTAGCAGCAAAAGCAATTAATCTATCACATCTAATTCCAACCATGGCCTGCCTTTTTTCTTTTTGTGAGAAAAAATTCGAATATTAATTTCCTTTATATATGGTATGGCCACGAAAGAGGAGAGTCTTGCATTGCATTGAAGTAAGGGGAATTTTAATGGCTTCGAATAAGTTAACTTGGCTTGCTTTGTGGATTTCTTTGGTGTTGGGATTTGAATGTGTCGAGGGTAGGAAGCTAGGGGAGAAGAAGAGTGGGGCTGGGGATGTGATGAAGAAGCCGGAATGGTTTTTTGATGGTAACCCTAGTTGGGTTGGTGGAGGAGGTAGTGCTGGAGGAATTGGGGGTGGTTTAGTGGGGGAAACAGGTTTAATTTTGGACATTCGTTTAGCTTTGGGAAGGGAGTTGGCTTCAGTTTTGGCTTTGGACGTCCTGATTGTGTTGAAAAAGGTAGTGGTGGTGGCTTTGGAAGGCATTATAAAGAAAAAGATAAAAGGCACCACTATGGTGGTGGTATTGGTGGGGGAGGTGGAGGAGGCATTGGGGAAGGAGGTGGTGTTGGTGCTGGTGGAGGTATTGGCCAAGGGGTCGGTAGTGAAAGCGGTATAGGCGGAGGTGGAGGAATTGGTGGTGTTGCTGGTATAGGCAAAGGAGCTGGTGGTGGAAGTGGTATCGGTGGAGGTGGAGGAATTGGTGCTGGTGCTGGTGGAGGTATAAGGAAAGGGTTTGGTGGTGGAAGTGTTATAGGTGGAGGAGGAATTGGTGGCAGTGATGGAGTTGGGGGAGGTATAGGCAAAGGGGTTGGTGGAGGGGGAGGAAGTAGTGGCGCCGGTGGACTTGGGGGAGGTATAGGCAAAGGAGTTAAATATGATGGCAATGGTGGTGATGCAGGTGGAGGTGAAGGAGTTGGAGGGGATATTGGCAAAGGATTTGGTGGTGGGTTTCAGGGAGGTGTGGACAAAGGAGTTGAAGGTGGAATAGGTGGTGGAGGTGGGATAGGCGGAGGGTTTGGCAAGGGAATAGGAGGAGGTTTTGGAGGTGGAACTGGTGGAGGAGGAGGAGGAGGATTTGGGGGGAGTGGAGGCATCGGTGGGGGTAGTGGGTTTTATGGTGGATTTGGAATTGCAGGGGTAAGCAACCGTGTTGAAGAGAGGAAAACATGAACTACAGTTCAAACCGATTAACGCCTCTAATGCTTTTAATTTCCTTGCACCTTCGTTACTGATTTACTTCCAAAATAATTTTTAAGCTGTTACCATTTCAGTTTGCTGAATGCCATGCTTTGAATTATATAATAATATATTTATAACAATTCCACAATCGAATCCAACATATTCATGTCATATCCGAACCCAAATAATAACGTATAGACATTTCTCATTGTAATATTATACAGTCCATCTCAGAATCTGTACAAGTGTGGCTAATACATATAACTAATAAGAAATAATTTCTTAACACAAAAAAATAAAATAAAATTAAGAAATGGAACAAACAGGGAACGTGAAAAGACATGGTAATCAACGAAGATTATTATCATTTCGTCACTCCCAAAAAGAACGTGGTGGATTTTCCAGTTTCGGATAATCGTTTCTAGAAAATTAGGAAAAAATTAAAGAAAAACAAGCCACATAATTCAGTGAATAAGGTACCAAATTAAAGGAAATTTTGCTTGTAATAAAAACAATTAAGGGATCACAAATCAAAGTGTAAAAATTATTATTAATACTTTTGCCTCCGTTTTTTGACTCCTGCTTGATTTCGTCTTTCGTATCCAATGACCTGGAAAACAAATTAATTTGTTATCACACGTATAAAATTTTAAATTAATTTGGTATCAATATTATATTGATTAAGAGTATTATATTATATATATATATATATATATATTTAATGACTGATTTTTTTTATAGTTAAAATAGGTAAATATTTTTAATTTATATAAAATTTGATGTATATGATTTATATAAATAGATAATAAAATCTAACGATTGAATTAAAGCAAATATAAATCATTTAAAATTAAATGAATTTCATATCAGTATAATTTCATCTATATATATAAAATTACTATTTGATACAGTAACAATAAAAAACTTTTTAACTACACAAACAGAATAAAAATTTGACACGTATTTTATTTTTATATTTAATTAATTTTTTATTATATTAAAAAGATATATATTATTATTTTAATATTATTTACGAAGTCCATAAACTTTAGTGATGATATATAAAATAATTATTTATATGTGTATATACATTTGCAGTTACCTAATTATTGCAACTCCCTAATTTAGAACGGAGTGTAAAGAAAAAGTCAACTTTTTATATTTTGTTATTTTCCTCAAAAACTTTGACGTTGAAAGACTTTATCCAAACTTTTCTTTTTTTGGTCAAATTTGCGTTTATTCATTATTTTGGCCCTATATTTGGTACGGAATGTGGTTTAAAAGATTAGAAACAACACTAGATATAAATAGAGGAACCAATATAATATATTGGTTTTTGAAATACCAATAAACCAAGAGATTTGGGTTTAATATTTATCTAAGATATTTTACTAAATTAAATTTTAATTTAATTAATTTTATTATTTTTTAAAAACCCATAACATTATTTTATTTTATTTTTTCTATCAACAGTTTGATCATATACGTAATCTTTTTTTTTTCCTTTTGTTTTAGGTGGGTGACTTGAAAAAGTGATTAAATCCTCCCTCTATTTGATATTTGAACTTCGATCGCCGTTATGTTCGAGCAACTGTGCAGGCAGGTCTTGTCACTGGGCTTATTGCATTGGCTGTAAGAATCCCAACAATTTATCATTTTTATCAAACTTTTTTTTTTTTTTCAAGTTAATACAAACTGTGAAAATCCTACAATTTTGAAATCATGATCTTCAAACTGAAACTTGCAGGAAGGGATCTCAATGGGACGAAGCTTTGCCATCATTAAAAATGAACAAACCGATGGGAACAAGGAAACGATAGCCTTTGGTTTCATGAACGTTATTGGGAAAGAGTCTTTCTACTTGTCCAAAGTTATCGATTTTCACTTAATACTAATAAAGCAAAGGACGAATCCTCAAACGACCCAAAAGTTGCCTAAAATATATATACACATATAATATTTATATATGAATCTATGAATCATCGGTGTTCAGGCTAGTTTTTCAGATCATTCCTCAAAATTCAACAAAGACTCCTAATGTTGCTACAGATTGAAGTAAAGAATCAACAGACAAATCCTCAGATAGATAGATATGGTTGATTTTTTTTTATGTTCCACTGCTTTGTTTCCCATGTTTTAATACCCGTCGTCTTTCGGCCCTGTAATTTTGATCATAGTTTTAAATTAGGGGAAGAAAGCTAATGTGCTTACACGATGCCAATAAACATCAACCAGTTCTTTTTTTTCTTTTTTAATAATAACAACTGCATATCTTTTATTTTTGCCATAAATTTAAGGCATCAGGCCTTTCAAGATATTCCAGTTTCTCCAACTACTATAAACAGGAAAATATCATTCTTCTTCAAAGCTTTCATCCTCCACTCACAGACCGGCTCACTGCTAACAACGCATGCTATCAATATAAATATGTTTGATACATAAAAGTATTAACTCCAAAAGTACAAATAGTGAACGATGTATACTTCTTTAATACTTTATTTTATTAATTTATTTTATCTTTAATTATTGATTTTTTATTAAATTAATTAGATATTAACTATTTTTAATTTTTTTTTAAACATTAAAATTTTTGTTAAAGTAAACTTTTTCCAATTGATAATTTTTTTATTTGAATTAAAAATTGATTAATTTTTTATCTACTTTTCTTTTTCTTTTAAATAAGAACAATACTTAAAATTTATTGTTAAGAGCACTATTAATAATAAGGTTTCGAAATAAATTCGAAAAATATTTATTACTTAGAACCAGAATTTTATTTATGGAGCAATTAAATTAGAAAAAAAAAACCCCCTTAAAGAAGTATTTACTTCATAAGAATTAAACCATGAAGATATAACCAAAGATAATGATTAAAATTAATTGATAGTGTCATAGGAGACTCGGATTATAAAATTATGTTAAATTATAATAATATATATTACCATATACAATTAAATATAATAATTTTAACATAAATATGTAATAAGTAACAATGAATACATAACCTTTTATACAATATAACTTTTGATACTGTTTTAGTAACTTTAATTAAATAAGATTTTATTAATGTCTGATATGATTTTAATAGCATTTTTATATATGTTGTTAACTTTTGCTATGATTTTTATAATATTTTATATAATTTTGCTAACTTCTGAAATAATTTTAGCAAATTTGGTATAATATTAGTAACTTTGATATAAATTTAGTAACCTTTATATAATTTTAATAAATTTTGTAAAATTTTTTATATCCTTTAATATTATTTTGTTAACCATTGATAAATTTTTCTTGTTGAAAGAATTTGACAGTCATTATCTGCATTATGAAATAATTTGATTGATAAACTTACGTGAATTATCAGTTGTTGCGCCTAAGGTAACTATTTTGGCCGACCGTTTGAGATCACCTGGCAGCCTTTCGTGTATAAATTAGTGGTCTGAACATGTTGTAGCAATGTGAGAATAAGGAAAAAGCTATTAATTAATATCCGAAGATTATGCAGGAAAGGGAACTAAGAAGAAGACATGCATTGAGCAGCAATGTTTTGGAGATTGAGAATTTGATTCAGAAAGAAACCTACTGCACTATATGTGAGAGAACGGATGATATGTAGATCTGGCTAACATGTCAAGTTGGATGCACTTTACAAATCCAAACATGTGAGGTACTCAGGTGTGGTTTGTAGAAACCTGGGTTTTGGACATCTACTGGAATTGAATCTGTTCATAGTCTTTTGAAGAAGAACGATGGTTAAGCCTGCAAGGAATAGGGAACCGTTAGAAAGGTGCTGGAATTGATGCTCCGGCAGCACAAATGAAAGAGGAGAGAGAGGAATAACGACATAAAAGAGTAATACTGACAATGTAACCTAAGGTTCAGTGTCCTTACATCAACCTTTTATACTTGAAATTCACTATCCTTGGCAATGATTGGGATCTGTCCCTTCTTAGCATGTGTGCCTTACCTGCCTAGCGGGTGGGCTTATCTTGAGCTTCTGATCCATCAAGTTAATAGGTATAACAGTCCATTACAGGTCGAGTGCAGCATAATATACACAATGAATAGCGTTTGGAGATCATTTATAAATAAGAAAAGGATGATCCTTTTAACTAAACTCGTGACAGCTTTGTATTTCTTGGAGCCAAGGTCATCCCAAATTAGTCAAGTAGCATGTCTATTAGCTTAGAAAGTGAAGAGCAGTCTTTTAGCTAGAAAAGTCTCTACTCACTCTCGAACTATGAAAAGAAACTGGATTATGACATATTAGAGAATGTCTTAAAATGACAATTTTGGTGGTTGTCTGATGTTTCAGGTGATCTTATTTGTGACCAGATGTCACAGATGTTTTTCGTTGAAATTCTATTGCAAATTCCGTTCTTGTCAACTCTATGATGTTTGAATTCTTGTAACTGTCATTTAATTGAACTATATTATAGTAAGCAATTCCGGTGTTGATAACAAGTTTTTTTGCAAAGTTTTACTTAAATACAGAAATTTTCAGATTTGGTTATCCATACAACCTTCCATATATAAGTATTTTCATACGCTCTGATAATATGTTCAGTTGCTCAGTAGTCATCAAGTTTTAGGACAACAAGAAGATTGAAACTGTAAGTATTCTTAAACAAATAAATTTAGGCAAAAGCCATATTGCTGTAATATGCCTGTCTATCATGATCAAGTTTTCAATAATAAAAAATAGTGATAGAAAGAACATGGTGGCAGGGAGCTACACATTCTGAAAACCTGGAATTTGTACCATTTTATAAGTTTATAAAAAAAGGGGTACAAAATACCGTCAGTCACTTAGTTCCCCATATTGCCATATTGTCAGTTGGTATGAATAAATAGACCTCTACACTAGTTGTAATATATCTCCTGTTTGTTATTAGATTCCTCACATGGAAGCTAAGCTGCACAACTTTGATTCCTTATTCTTGAAGAAGGTTACATGGTAAGGTTAGAGGTAATTTATAAGCTTTAGCTTTAGCAGACAGCATCTGAGGTATGTTTCAGCTGAGAGTTTCATTTTTTTAGATATACTGGTCTAGGCCAATAACAAATGTTGTTATTGTCTGTCTAAAAAAATTATGTCATCAACTACAATGTTCTTTAGTATAATACTAGAATTATCTAATTACATTTAAAAATTATGTAAGGGTCTATCAACTTTAAGTTCGGACTTCACATAATATTTTAATGGATCCTACGTAATTGTAAATGCCGATAAGTTAATTGTTATGCAATTATTGTAACTGAAATGCTCCTTATGGATTAGGTTCCCATAACTTTTGTTGATCTTTGCCGGTAACAAAAACAGACCAAGTATAATGTCACCCATGCTCTTGACTAAGGGAGTCTTACTTGCAGTACAAGCATACTAAGTAATGTACCAAGTCCATGTTTCTTCATTGGAGTTTCGCCTTTGTACATTAACAATATTATTACAATACCATTGATTTGCTGTTGTATCGTTGGAAAAATGAAGCCACACAACCACCCCGTCTACCCTGCAACGAAGACATTAAATATGCCTTATTTGAAGCTTCTCATTAGCATTCACCAAGTTTATGGTTTTTTTTTTCCTTAATACGACTATGCAATATATGACACCAAATATAAAACAGAAACTTGTAATTTATTATAATTTGACAATTGGTTCAGGAAGCTTTGTTTTGCTTCTATTATATTAATTCCTCATATCTGAATTTGGTGTTGAGTTGAACAGCTTAAATTACACCCTGTCACCCTCCTATTTCCAAATATATGCATTATATAAGGCTTATAATTTCAGAATATTATGGCCTTCTGGGGGGCAAAATGATGTCAATATTGCTGATTTCTTGGTTACTCGGTCTGTTCTTTTTTTCCCTCGTCACTTGTTTGTCTGAGATAGCAGTGACTTGTGAAACATCACTAACTCTCGTCAGGACAGCATATTTCCAGCTGTCTTGCACTAATTTAAGGTGCACACTGAATAAGAAAAAAAAATTATTCTGAACATTCTAATTTTTTCTGAAGCATATAGGTTTAGCCGTTCACTTAAAATCACGTATTGCAGTTCAGTATTTTATGGAATCATATCTTATGGTATGATTCCAATTGCATTTACATAATCCAGCAGAGAGTCTGCAAATTTTAATCAAAGGCTAAATTTATTCATGAAGTTGCATTGGGAAGTTACTAATGTTTCACATGTTTCGACCTGCAAACGATATCAAGAAAATCAATACCATCATCTATGTATATTATGGTTGGTAAGATGGTTGAACCTGTGATTCATAGCAATCTAAAGACTTCTGTTGGTTTGGAACCATGATCTGATGACTGAAATCTGATCAACGGCCATGAAAAAATAAGCTGACCCCGGTGCCTGGGTCAGTGTAGCAAATGGTAAAGTGGGTTCTATTCTTGAAACTTTAAACTGCTTAATCTTTCAAGCGAGAGCCTGGTGCCCGGACCCTTTCAGGCGGGACCAATATTCAATGCATCAGCTAATAATCTTGTAGCTTTTTTCCATTTCAATCGTAGAATATTGACCTCACAGAATTTTCTGTTGCCTTCTATTTCTCGGGTTGGCTTGGCTAATCTTTTGTTACTTCAACTCTTTATTTTTTTTAAGTATATATGTCTGACGTCTATATTTAATGCATATTAGAATATAATTATAGGATTATAATTCTTTAAGGATTCTCAAAATACATAAAAATTTAAGAAAAAATTAAAAATAATCACTTCCAACACTCATCCGAAAGTCTAAGTAAATAAGGCTGTGCATCTCTTCCGTATCCATGAACACCCCAAAGAAAACAAATTAAAGTTCTCTCTTTTATTATTTTGTTCCTTATAACTTTACAAGACTAGCTAGCTAGTTATTCTTGTGATGCTTTACACTTCTGCAGAAAGCAAAGGAACTTCCAAAAGCAGGGAAGTTAAGCATCCCATTCACTGTTCAGATCCTCTAAAGATTTGGGACCAAAGCCCTTCTTTTCATGTTTAATTTTTTATACTTTATATACTTTGTATCTATTTTTGAAATTACGTAAGGTCAGAGCTGATTCACATCAGTAATTTTTGTGAAAAAATTATTAAATGACATACTAAATTCATTGCTGTCTTTTTCCCAAGAACGTGGTCATTCCCTTTTCTTTAGGTGGCATCTAGCACGCTGTCTAACAATAAACTTGTTTTTTTTTTTAAATTTAGCAATAATCTATAAAATAAAATAAAATAAAAAGTCCCAATCATGACTAATCATTTGATATTCTCTCTGTTAAGCATCATTTGCGACCGAAAAGAGTAAAAAAAACAAAGAAAAGAAAAAGAAAGTTTTCAGTCACAAGAATTCTTTGCTATCCTTTTTCGACGTTCTTTCTGTTTTTTTCTTTTTCTTTTGTCGGTAACCATTCAACTTAAATTCAATCGGTAATAGATAGAAACATATAATTTAAATATAAGATTAATTGCAAGATATAATAGATACTGTAATACGTCCTATCACGTGTATATAAAGATTCATTTATCAAATAATAAACTTGAAAATACATAACAAGCAGGACTAATACACAAAAACAATAAAATAAATTTAAGCTCAAATATTATGTTAAACATTGAATCAATTAACAACAGATTAAAAAATCAAGTTAAATATACAATCATAAATAATTTAAAATTTAATCGATACGAGATATTACTGTTTTAATTTCAATATGTATAGTTAAAATGCAGGTAGGAGGTGAAAACCCAAGCTGGCATTTTCAACACTTTCAACTGCTTTTTCTTCTTGGCGCTAGATTAAAAGCGAATCTAACTTTTTGTTTATGGTTAGGTTGAATGGTACAGGACGTTTTGTTCTTACCTGCCGACAGGTTTTACAGATAAAAATGGGAAGACAAAAAACAATAGATATGAGTTTCTGTCCGCCAAACCTCTTTTTTTCCCTGCTTCTTCAAATGTCTAAAAAATATAAAGCCCCATAAATGGCATGAAGATAGACCATTGGTATGTTCAGGTGTGGCACGTTGATTCGACTTATCTTTTCCTCATAATGAGGTTGCAATTCAGCCAACTTTGCCTTACAACAAAAATTTCGAGTTCGAACTTAAACTATAGAAATTCAAGATTCGAAACGTAGTTTTATGCTCGATTAGAAGCTTGGTCTGGAGAACAAAACGGCTCTTGCACCGTAAATACTTTTACGTCCATTTGACGTCAGATATTTTTTGAGATATTAAGAGATTTGAACCCATTGTTTTCATAACATCCAAACAGGTTTTTGGTGAGATGATATTAGATTCATCATTCATGGGTCTATAATTGCCCTGGGACAAGGATATTTTTTGGCTTAGGGGCTTAAGACTTAGATGGCTCATGGCATTAGAATCAAAGCATCAAACTGATGATATTATCGATTAAGACCCAAGATAGATAGGTCATTGCCTTAATCAAAATTATCGAGTTTTTGGGTCGACTGAAAAATTAAAAAGGGCAAACAAGATTTGGGACATGTTTATTTATTTATTTATTTTTTTGTAGCTATTGTGGGGCGGACGTTCTTGTCTCACAATGATGAGTTTTTCAGGACTTTGGGAGACTGAAAACATGACAAATCTAGGACAGTTTGAAATCTCTAAGCCCTTTCATTTTCTTCAATATTTTCTTGTAATTTCTGTTAATGTGTCGTTTAAAATTTGCTCCTTATGATATAAGCTTTTTCATTCAAAGTTACTCGCGAGTTAAGTTTAATTCTTTATTCAAATAATGAATGAAATTAAATTCGAGTATTTTTAACAAATGATTCAAGATGTTTGTAAATCTAATAGAGTATTTATATTTTAACACACACGCATATATATATATATATACATCTATTAACTCAAAAAATAGATTAAAAATTTATCACATATTTCATTTATTTATTTTTTATTTTTTAAATATATAAAAAATGGCATGCGATAACATTTTAAATCTACTTGTAGAGTTATGAAGCTTTACCATTAATATATTTAATAATAATCCTTTATTTATATATATATATATATATGATAAAAATAACAATTTTCCTACTCGAACTCAAATTTAACAATTTATCGATACAATCTACCAATTACCATGAATTGGACTCCTCTCTTTAGTATTAGCAATAAATTGGGTAAAAATGGGCATAATCCCTAATGCTTTTGTTTTGTTTGTGGCTTGGAGTATTTCGAAATGTCCAAATCAAAGTTGCCCGCAAGGCTAGTTAAAACC
>JBBYHK010000018.1:1964402-1991582 GCA_038382065.1 Adansonia grandidieri | reverse complement strand
ACAGCACCAATGTTTTTGCGGCGCTTGGGAGTTTGAAGAAGAAGAAGAAGGGAAGTGAAAAAGAATATCAGGGTTCTTCTTCTAAGACCAAAGGGGAGAAGGAAGATGTTTTCTGGGCCCCATCACCCCTCAAGGTGAAGTCTTAGGCTGACATTGATGACCAAGATGATGATGCTTATTATGCCACCATGGCTCCTCCTGATTCATCTTGGGACACTCATAAAGGACCGGAGACTGCTTTAAAGGTAGGACTCAGTTTTTGGTGCCAATAGTGTTTTATGGTTGGGTGATGACGAATTTTTATGTTGATTTTTTTTTTGGTATGTTGATTATCCAAACGATGATAATATTTGGTCTTATTTTGACGATGTTGATGATAATGCATATATGTAATGTGTGGTCTGTCATGTATGTATTTTGTTGTATGAAAATCATCGAGAATTATGACTTGTCCGGTAATGAAGGGAATGATATGTTCATGAATGAGGACTATGTTATTTCCATAAGATATAATTTCTTTTATTGTACTAAATGTCGGTTTCCATTTTTTTTTTTAGAGCTAAGAATATGATAGATGATAATTATGCCTCCTTTTAACAAAAAATTGTTTGTACTGGAAAAACGTTTTGATTATATGTGCTTTTGACTAAAATTTCTTGCTGTTGGTTTATCCTTGTTGTGCTAAATACTAAGAAATAAATCTTGTAATGTGGACGCAAGAATGCTTGTGGATTTATGAGCATCATGATGATGCAATGTGTGGAAGATCCATTTACTTTCCCCTTATACATTGTTTTCAAAAGCAATCGGTTTCTTCCTTTTCCCTTTTTACCAAAGAAGGATATTTTATTTTAAAAAGAATTGTTTATATCTCTGTGCCTTATATGCTAATGAATAAATGATATTGATAACATACATGCTGTAGTTGCCAAGTTAGAACTTTTTTTCCCCCTCAAGATCCATAGGAAAGTGGTAAGTGGTTCCCTTGCTTTGTTCATTCTTGGATGAAATTAATCTTGATTCTCAAAACTAACAGATGCTATGAAGTAATGCATTTTAAGTTCCACTCTACCAGGTTTTACTTGTACTCAATCCAATCATTTAGCCATACGAAACTAAACTTTATTCTTATTTGAACATGTGTTCAATGTCCTGTGTTTGAGGGTTGGATGCCAATTAATTTTGGTTTGCACTTGTATTTAGTCATTTTTGGTCTATTGATTATCGTTCAGATATATCAAGTAATTTGATTGTCGTCACATTGAACTTTTTAGATTAGTTTGTTCATATGCTCTTACTGACAGATGTATGAGATGTTGCCATTTAGCTTGTCGGATTCAATACATTAGTATGAATTGGGTATGTCTAGATGGAGGAAACTCTTTTGGGTTATTATCTATTGCCGGTTGACCTGGTGCTATCTTTATCAACTGAAAGTATTGAATGCCTTCCGAAAGCGAATCTTTGTAACTTCAGTTGTTTTTGTTGTCGCATTCTGAGCTATAGTTTATTAATTGCAACAGTGAAACTAATCTTCTGCTATTAAAAGTTTCCATCAACCTAAGAAAGGTCCTTTTGAGATTGTAGGTTATTCTGGGGCTATTCATGGCCATTTGATATCAAATGCCAGTTGCATTATTACTGATAAAATTAGTCAGTATATTATGTGATACTTAACATACAAATTTTGAAACATGATGTGGATAATTATGTGACTAGATGCCTTGAAAGATTCTGTCATGGGAAAATTCATAGTAGTATAATTCATAATGGGGAGAACCGTAGATCCTAATTAATTGGATTCCTTGTTGGTTGCGGACTAGACTGTCTTGGTTAAGTCCACACTGGTTAAATTTATGCCAGTTGGCAAAATGGCCGAGCAGTGATTATAATCTCAATGACAATTATCACTGAATATTAACATCAAACCATAGTTTATGCTTTATAGGAAATAGAGGAGGGAATGAGGAATGGGGAGGGGGGTTTAACCTTCCAGTCTACAACTTGCTGCCGTGATTGTTGTCGTAAGTATTTTCTAAACTATATTTTTACTACTATATTACCACTTGAGGTAAACAAACTCTAAAAACGTGATAAGGATATAATGGACCTGATTTTTAGCACCTACGTGTCTTCTGAATGCCATCAGTAATTGGTTTTATCAGGTACTTTTCGTACATTTTATTTTCCATTCCAGGAAAGTGAAAGCGAGGAAGAAGGTCTTGATGAAGTTGATGATGACATTGGCGAAGAACATGAAAATGAAGCTGAGCCCCAGGTAAACGTGCAGCTAGTTGTTAACAAGCCTCCTGAGGCTTCTACAGTCACAAAAGAGACTGAAAGCTTTCAAAGAAGGAACAGAAGAAGGGGCTTGAGGAACTGGATGGTGTTCATGCTGAGTTAGGATACACCAAACAGGAGACGGTTGAACCAAATGACTCCCATGGTAATGCTTTCCTCTCTGTTGAAGTCATTACTTTTCTTGGTTCATTTGTTATGTCTGGTTAAGCTCCATTTGGTCAAGTGGAACTCCATTTACCCTTAATGTTTGTTATGTCTCCTATCTTAAGGTGGTTTACTTTCCACGTTTACCCACTGTATCACCTACCAAATGTAGACTTAGATAGCAATTTTTGGCTAGTACGTTCTTCAACATTTATCTAAGGATGCAATGGGTTGAAATTGTAATCTTCTAAAGGCAGAAGTTGGACATCTACACCATGCCTTAAGTCGCTTTCTTGATTGATTTTTAGTTGTTTTTCTTGCATGAAATGTTCTTTTTCCTGATTGCAGGCATTGCACAGGGGGGAAATGACAAGAGCAATGGAGAAATGGAAAAGAAAGAGAATGATCCTGCAGGGAGCAAAACTGCCAAAAAGAAGAAAAAGAAGGGTAATCATCAAAGGACGTGAAAGAATCATCACGGGCCCAGCCTGAAGCCATCGATGCCGGAAATGAGGCTGAAGAAACTGGTGAAACTACGAAGCCAGAAGAGATATCTGCTGTTGACGTGAAAAAGTGGCTTAAAAAAGTAATTTTTACGAAGAAGGAAAAATCAAGAAAAGAGATGGATGCTGCCAGCGAGGCTGCTGCAAGGAATGCAAGGCTTGTTGCTGCCAAAAAAAAAAAAAAGAAGAAGCGTCACTGCAATCAGCAGCCAGTGCAGTAAAGTTGCCAAGAGCTTTGGTTTTGGCTTTTCATTTTAACTCCACATATGAACATATACGCTCTCCTGTTCTTTTTCTTAATGTGAAATAAGCATCAGGAAATGGTTTTTGTTTATGCGACTTTTAACAGCGCACTTTTATTCTCTGAGAAAAAAAAAATCAGTTCATTTAGTTTTTGATGTTTCATTTTTCTTCTGGATGGTAGCAGCAAATTCTTCATATGAGCTCGAAACTAATATTGTATATTGGTACACCTTGTAGCCGGTGGTTCTCTTTAGTAATTTAATAGGAACTCGGATTTATATGCAGACTGCAGAGCGTGATAAAAGGCATGTTCTTGTGTCATAAATACTGCAGCTATTTGATGCAGAGTAGTCAGCCAGCCGGTATCGGTTTTAAGGTAAAACAAAATGACACCTGCGTCGTACTATTTCGGTTTTTTTTACTGGTATGCACCAGTACCCTATTCTTCAAGAGTAGGATACTTTTTGGAACTGTAGTCTCTGGTACTCTTCTCTTGATCAATCACATTAGTCCAGGATTCTCATTCATGAGCAAGTCTTAGTAGATACAGATGGTGATTATAGGTGTAGAGAATGATATAAATAAAAAGGAAAAAAAAAAAAAAAGCAATGGTAGTAATGGGCCGAGAGTGTCAAGATCGGAGAGGACAGGAGTAAAGGGTTGTTATCGGGGTGTTTTGTTTATTAATATAGGGCATATTGAGGTCAATAGTTGCGCGGTCATTTTGTTGATGCTCTTGAACTTTTAGTTCTAGTAATCAGGGTTCAATCTTGACAATCTTAATTACCCAAAAAAAAAAAAAGAGAAATTAATCTTTGATTATCAAGAAACAGCAACATTAATCCTAGCAACATCAATTATCAAAAAATAAAAAATAAAGTCATATTGAGGGTGTGGGAACGTTGCTTGTGTAATTAACCCATCTTCTTCGAATTTATGGTGAGTTTTTTTTTCCAACTAACAATCTTTCTCAGTTTCTCTACTCGAATGTTTCCTTCCCAAATTGCATTTTTTTTTCATTTTTAAATCTGCATATAGTTTTATGCAAAAGAGCAGTGGTTGTTGTCAACGACTTCATCATGAATCTAATCTTTACTTATCTTAAAATGTTTTATCAAGATGCAAAGACACGGTAACAAAATAAATATATAGGCCAGTATGGCAACAATCTTAGATCCTTTCTGTAGAACATGAAAGATGTCACCCATCAACTGTCTCATACCAACAATCCTTGAAAATCTCCTAATATAATGCAAGCATCTTTTTGAGTCAAGAAAAATCAGTCTTCCACAAAGAGTGCGATTTCTTGGCGTTACCTGTATCTCCCATGGCTTCTTGGGTTCAAGAGCTTCGTTTCTCTCACCTGCACATCCCAATAACCATCGATCGAATGATTCCCGTCTTGCCAGCCGGTCCTGTTCCTGCTGTCCCTGGCAGCAGCCTTTACTTGTCGAACCTTGATGATATGATCGGAGCACGAGTTTTCACACCGACAGTGTATTTTTACAGGCCAAAAGAGTTGAGATCCAATAGTGAACCAGTCATAAAAACATTGTGCGATGCACTGGCCAGAGTTTTAGTTCCTTACTATCCTTTTTCCGGTCGGCTCAGAGAGGCCGCAAATGGGAAACTAGAAGTGTTTTTTGGACGAGAGCAGGGTGCACTTGTGGTGGAGGCGCATTCTGACATGGCTTTAGCAGAATTAGGGGACCTCGCAGTGCCAAACCCAGCATGGGCGCCATTAAACTATAGTTTCCCCACTGAAGAGCCATATAAAGTTCTTGACATGCCATTAGTTATAGCTCAGGTAACCCTTTTTGCCTGTGGTGGCTTTAGCCTTGGTCTGAGACTTTGTCATTGCATCTGCGATGGCGTTGGTGCTATGCAGTTTCTCGGTGCATGGGCCGCGACAGCAAAAACAGGTACATTGGTAACAAATCCCGAGCCTTGTTGGGACAGGGAATTTTTCCAGCCTCGAAATCCACCAATGATAAAATATCCACATCTTGAATTTATGAGAACCGAAGACGGTTCGAGCTTAACAATGAGTCTATGGAAATCGAAGCCTGTTCAAAAGTGTTACAAGGTTAGCCGTCAGTTCCAAGCTCAACTAAAGTCTCTAGCTCAACCTGATGACATGCTTGGGTGCTCTACATTTGATGCCATGGCAGCCCATATCTGGAGGTCATGGGTGAAAGCACTCGATGTGAAACCACTAGACTATGAACTTAGGCTCACATTTTCGGTCAATGCTCGCCTCAAACTGAAAAACCCACCATTGAAAGAAGGGTTTTATGGCAATGCAGTCTGTGTGGCGTGTGGAATAAGCCCTGTGCACGATCTTATTAAAGGGTGTCTCTCGGACACGGCTCGGTTGGTTCGTGAAGCCAGACTCAGCATATCGGAGGAGTACATAAGATCTACCGTCGACTATGTCGAAGTAGACAGGCCAAGAAGACTAGAATTCGGAGGGAAATTGACCATAACACAGTGGACTCGATTTTCATTATATGAATCCGCTGATTTTGGATGGGGAAGGCCAATTTATGCTGGTCCGATAGACCTGACACCAACGCCACAGGTTTGTGTACTACTGCCTGCAGGAGGCGATGAATCGAGTGGAACCATGGTGGTGTGTATCTGCTTGCCTGAGACTGCGACCGATAAATTTACTGAGTTTTTATGTTTAAAGGATTTTCATTCCGTATGAATATGATTGATGAAAAGTGTACGAAAGAGTATTACAGTTTAATGACATAATTATGTCAATATATAAGCTTTAATCACACCATTTTATTTACCCTTTCTTCTAAAGCAATAGTTCCCATTGGCAATTCACCATGAAAATTAAACTTTTTAAATACAATGTACAGAATCAAAACTGATAAAATTTTTTAAAATATCGATCAAATATTGATAAGATATTTGTTTAAACTCAAAGCTTAGCTTAAAATTTGAAAGTATTTTGATAAAAATGACATTGACAAAATCATTTAAAATTTGTTTAGCTTTCATTACAGTTTTCAATGTAATTCAGGTAATTTTTAATTATATAATATATATTATTTTTATATTTAATATGCTTTATAATTTATATAATATAATATAGATTAAATAAACGGATTTAAATTATTCGTATATAAATATAAACTGAATAAAATTTATAATTTATAATTTAAATCTAACTAAATTTAAATAAATATAAATAATATTAACATTATATCTAAAATTAACTCATATTTGAGCTGATCTGACTTGTAAATATTTGCACTCTCAGCCAAGTTCTACTCAATTGCCCAATTTTTTTCATTGACATTACAAAAGCTTACTTTTTCGTGACAAGTTCAGTATTTTCAGCAACCTTTATGGCACTACTAAACATCAAAGAAATTGTTAAAATGAAATAAAACGGGGAAATGCGGATGCGGTTTTTACCTTTTTTTATGCTAAAACAGATAATAAAATAAAATAAAATAAGCCCGTGAGTCACCGAGCCGTAACGCTATCCCCCAATGGCAATATAGCTCTAGTGTGTAGAAGGTCGGTCACAACAACAAAGCAAACAGCTCCTCCAAGCTGTCCATTCTCTCTCTCTCTCTCTCTCTCTCTCTCTTCGTTTATCTTTGCTCCAATCCAATTTCTCTTCGCTCTCTCATGATTTTCCTTTGAATTTTAGTTCTTAATTAATTCATCATTAACATTTTTTAATCGAGAAATATTTTCAAGCTCAAATCGCGCTCACTGAGAGTCGGATCTCGATTTTCCGATGCCAATTTAGGGTAAAATTGATCGGAAAAGTAAAAAAAGGGAACTGGCCAGAGTGGCAGATTTCTTGAATACGGTTAGAAGCTGGGGGCTAATCAGTCAGTGTCTCACCGTACCCCCCCCGCGCCACGTGTGGGACTCTGGTACTTCCTCCGCCCTAACAATGCTCCTCCTCTCCACACTCTCCATTACCTAGACTCCGTGACGACCCGGACCTTGCCTACGAGCCGATCTGATACCCGACCCACTTCCTCCATGGACCAACACCATCAGTCAGCCACCGTTCCTCCCCAGGAAGAGCCCGAGTACCTTGCCCGTTACATCGTCATCAAGCACTCGTGGCGCGGCCGTTACAAGCGAATTCTCTGTATTTCTAACGTCGCGATCATCACTCTCGATCCCTCAACGTTGTTAGTAACGAATTCGTACGATATCTCCACAGATTTTGAAGCCGCCACTCCGATTATCGGCAGGGATGAGAATTCTACCGAGTTTAATTTGAACTTGAGGACAGATGGAAAAGGGAAATTTAAGGCGATAAAGTTTTCCTCGCGGTATCGGGCGAGTATTTTAACGGAATTGCATAGGATTAGGTGGAATCGATTGGGCGCCGTGGCAGAGTTCCCCGTGTTGCATCTACGGAGACGCCTTGCCGAATGGACCTCTTTCGTAAGTTTTTACTAGATTTTGAGTTTTGCTCTTATATTGTTGATTGACTTTGTAAAGTGCTAAAATTTGGATTTCTGATGAAATTAGTTACTAATTCGACTGAATTTGGCTTTTGTCTTTAGACTATTCTTTAACAGCTTTATTTGTCAAATGTAATTTAAATTTCTATGAACTTCTATTTCGGCATTGTATAATTCGTCAAACCGATTTTCTGCTTCTGTGATAATGGGAGACTGATGCAAAGATACATAGAAGGTGCTCCAAGAATTAAAATTCTTTAGGGTTTTATTTTATTAAATAATTAGTAGTTTTGGTTATATAGGGTTTCAGGTTTACCCTGGAAGTGCTTATGTTATTTTAATTTCTGGTAGTTTTGGAGTATTAGGAATTATTGTGTTATGAGTTATCGACATTTTTGAGTTTTCAGATTTTGGTAATTGGAGATAATTAAGACTCAAGATTTGACTAGTGAGAGTTGAGATCAGAAATTTTGATCATTGAGATCAGATTTTTTTTTTTTTTTAATTTGCTAGAATTATCTTGTTCTAGATCAATTGCATTTCTAAATGGCAGAGGTAATTTTATAACTGTCTATAGTATCCATTTACTGCTGGTTACTTCAGATTTATGTGTTAACTTGTACATTCAAGCTTTTAACTGCTAATTGTCTGAATAGAAATTGAAGGTCACATATGTTGGGGTTGAACTTATAGACTTGACATCTGGAGATCCTCGCTGGTGCCTAGATTTTAGAGATATGTCTTCCCCAGCCATTGTTCTGCTTGCAGATGCTTATGGGAAGGGTGGCTTCGTCCTTTGCCCTTTGTATGGGAGGAAATCTAAAGCCTTTCAAGCTGCTTCAGGGACCACAAATTCTACTATCATTTCGAATCTGGTACCAGTAACAGCTTTAATTTACTTCCATTAATTTTTTCTCCTTGTTTACTTTTGGGAACTTGAATTGAAAGAAGTGAGTTGGATTTCAAATTAGTACAAATGTAAGTGATAGAACACATAAAAAGTGTCTTTCTTGATTGTTTTGAAGTTCATGGATTTGCTAGATCTGTATTAAATAGTTAATTTGAAATACCTTAATAATTGAAGAAATTTAAAATTGATCTACGTATATACATAAGTGTAGCAAGTTTCAACTAGTTATTAGATAATGGTTACCTCTATCCATCAGTACTTATATAAGAAACCAAATCCAAATCCAAATCCAAATTCATTCTTTAAATTTTGAGTTTCCATACATAATGCCTGTGTTTCCGTTTATCTTGAAATTCTTCCCATCCAGATAAGTTCCTCCATGTTGGATATTTAAGTATCCCTCTCGGTCATATTATTCTTTTACTTTACATTTACATTGATAATTAATTATTAAAAATATTTATGCAGACTAAAACTGCAAAATCAATGGTCGGAGTGTCACTTTCTGTAGACAATTCACAATCTCTCACTGTAACAGAGTATATAAAGCAAAGAGGTACTTGCTAGAACATTATTCTGTTTTCAGTCCTTAACTTTCTTCCCATCTTATTTTTTGCCTCTTTTCTTTCTTGGATATAATTATTTTGGTGTTTATTTCATTAATATGGAAAAAATATGTAAAACACAGCCAAAGAGGCAGTTGGAGCTGAAGAAACCCCTTGTGGAGGTTGGTCTGTGACAAGATTGCGTTCTGCTGCTCATGGAACTTTAAATGTTCCTGGATTGACTTTCAGTGTTGGCCCAAAAGGAGGACTTGGAGAGCATGGTGATGCTGTCTCTCGTCAACTTATCCTCACAAAAGCCTCCCTTGTTGAAAGGCGGCCAGATAACTATGAAGTAACCTAAAGACCTTCATCCTTTGATAAAAAATTAGAATTAGTATGTTATACTCTGTAATTACCTGCATAACTTGCCTTGAGAGTCCATTTGGTTATACTTAATTGACTTAAACCATTGTTCTGGTTGGAGTTATAATTAGGAATAGCTTGACTTGGGGCTGGCTTAATGCCAGACATGACCATATTTGCTAATATGTTAAGCCAAAGGGAGTGTATGGTCACTACCCCTGACTCATTTAACAATCATTCAGATTCTTTATGAGGGAAAAAGTGTTGCTGATAAGGTGAGGCTTTTAAGAACTTCAAAATTGAGAAATGCAATGGTCTATTTATGGGTGTAAAAGGCATTATCTGATACATCTTTGAATGATGTAGAGTACAGCGATAGTTTATTGCTATGTTGCATGACCAATAAAAGTGTCAAACTGATCGTTGAACGTTTAGAGGAATGTGTTACACGTTGCAAAATTCAGATGGCTAACATTAAATGCTTAATCTTGTTTAAGGAATTTTTTGAAGCAAGAATTAATCAAATACTGAGAATATTCCTTAGATGTTTGCAGGCTGTTATTGTTCGTCCTTTGTCTGCGGTGAGTGCACTTGTTCGATTCTCAGAGGAGCCCCAGATGTTTGCAATTGAATTCAATGATGGATGCCCTATTCATGTGAGAATAAATTCTTTATTTTGAAAGCTTAATGTGTTACAACATGGAACTAACTTTTATTTCATGGCTTACAGGTCTATGCAAGCACCTCACGAGATAGCTTACTGGCAGCGATTTGTGATGTTTTGCAAACAGAAGTAGGTATCTCTGTTCTGTCTAGTATACGAACAGGGTTTATTTATCTAAAGCGTCATCCTTACAATTTTTTTTCTGTCTCTATAAGTTCTATAATTTCTAGATAGCTTAAAAGATAATGTGGTTTGCTTGACCATCTGCTTGTCCAGAGTCAGTGCCCGGTACCTGTATTGCCAAGGCTGACAATGCCTGGTCATCGCCTTAATTCACCTTGTGGGAGAGTTACTTTGCAATTTAGGCAACAACTACCTCATGCTGATATGGAAAGTGCATCCATGCATTTGAAACACTTAGCTGCTGCTGCCAAAGATGCTGTTGCTGAAGGTGGTTCTATTCCTGGTTCAAGAGCTAAGCTATGGCGTAGAATAAGGGAGTTCAATGCATGCATTCCCTATAGTGGAGTGCCTCCTAATATTGAAGTGCCTGAGGTGACTCTAATGGCCTTGATAACAATGCTTCCAGCAACGCCTAATCTTCCTCCAGAGTCCCCTCCCTTGCCACCTCCTTCACCTAAAGCAGCTGCGACAGTGATGGGTTTTGTTGCATGTTTACGTAGATTGTTAGCTTCCAAAAGTGCTGCTTCTCATGTTATGTCTTTTCCTGCTGCTGTTGGAAGAATTATGGGCTTACTTAGAAATGGATCTGAGGGTGTAGCTGCTGAAGTGGCTAGGCTTGTTGCAGCACTCATTGGAGGTGGTCCTGGGGATACAAATACGCTAACAGATTCTAAAGGAGAACAACATGCCACAATTATGCATACTAAGTCCATTTTGTTCTCTCAGCATGGTTATGTCATTATCCTTGTCAACAGATTGAAACCTATGTCTGTATCCCCGTTATTGTCCATGGCTGTTGTTGAAGTTCTGGAGGCTATGATATGTGATCCACATGGTGAAACTACCCAGTACACTGTTTTTGTTGAGCTGTTGCGCCAAGTAGCTGGTTTGAAGCGACGTTTATTTGCCTTGTTTGCCCATCCTGCAGAGAGTGTCAGGGAAGCGGTTGCTGTGATAATGCGTACTATTGCAGAAGAAGATGCAATTGCGGCAGAGTCAATGCGTGATGCTGCTTTACGTGATGGTGCTTTGTTGAGGCATTTATTACATGCATTTTTCCTTCCTGCTGGTGAGCGACGTGAGGTTAGTCGCCAGCTTGTTGCTTTATGGGCAGATTCCTACCAACCAGCTCTAGACTTGTTGTCCCGAGTTTTGCCACCTGGACTTGTTGCCTATTTGCACACGCGATCTGATGGAGTGCCCGAAGATTCTATTCAAGAAGGATCATTGACCAGTAAAAGACACAGGCGTTTACTTCAGCAGAGGAGAGGTCGTGCAGGGCAGGGGATTGCATCACAAGAGCAATCCTTACCCTCTGTTAGTAGTTTTGAGGCAGGTGATGCAGTGAGGCCGATGAATACCAGTTTTCATAGAGTGGCAGAGAACTATAACAAATCAATTGTAGACCCTAATTCCAGTCAAGTTTCAAACCAATCTTCTGCTGCTTATGCTGTCGAAAGTGTGACCACTGATGCATATTCCACAGGAATTTCACAAAATGGGCACTCAATTATATCGGCTTCCACCGATGCCCGATTAGCAAATGTGCATGGAGCAGCAGAAATGATTGCTTCAAATTCAGTTGATTCTGATGGCAATGTAGTTGGGTCACATAACACAGGTCTTCCAGTACCTGCTCAAGTTGTTGTGGAGAACACTCCTGTTGGTTCTGGTCGCCTACTTTGTAATTGGCCTGAGTTTTGGCGTGCTTTTAGCCTTGACCATAACCGTGCAGATTTGATCTGGAATGAGCGTACTAGGCAAGAGTTGCGGGAAGCTTTGCAAGCTGAGGTTCATAAATTGGATGTTGAGAAGGAGCGCACTGAAGATATTGTCCCTGGAGGTGCTACGGTAGAGAGCATGAATGGCCAAGATAGTGTTCCTAGGATCTCTTGGAACTATTCTGAATTCTCTGTTAGTTATCCTAGTTTGTCCAAGGAGGTTTGTGTTGGTCAATATTATCTGCGTTTGTTGCTTGAGAGTGGTAGTAGTGGCAGGGCACAGGATTTTCCACTTCGTGATCCCGTTGCTTTCTTCAGAGCACTCTATCACCGGTTTTTATGTGATGCTGACACAGGCCTTACGGTAGATGGTGCTGTTCCAGATGAAATGGGCTCTTCTGATGATTGGTGTGATATGGGAAGATTAGATGGCTTTGGAGGAGGTGGAGGCTCTTCAGTTAGGGAGCTTTGTGCAAGGGCAATGACAATTGTGTATGAACAACATTGCAATACAATAGGCCCTTTTGAAGGGACTGCACATATTACAGTTCTCTTGGATAGGACAGATGACAGAGCTTTGAGACACCGTCTACTTCTTCTTTTGAAGGTGCCTTTACTAACAAATTTTAGGTGCATTACAAATTTCAAACTATAAGAGAATCTTTGTAAGATTTATGCGGAGCCAAGAGATGGAGGAGGATTGATCACTATTTAAAAGTAGATTTTCGATTTCTAGTCATGATCATTTTGAAAATAATAGCAACTCTCGGTTTCCATATGTGCAGGTTTTAATGAAGGTCTTAGCAAATGTGGAATCTTGTGTTTTGGTGGGAGGGTGCGTACTGGCTGTTGATTTACTAACTGTGGTTCATGAAGCTTCTGAGAGGACCGCTATCCCTTTACAATCAAATTTGATAGCTGCTACTGCTTTTATGGAGCCACTCAAGGAGTGGATGTATACTGATAAAGATGGTACGAAAGTTGGACCTTTAGAGAAGGATGCTGTCAGAAGGTTGTGGTCGAAGAAAGCTATTGATTGGACAACAAGGTTCTGGGCTTCAGGTATGCTGGACTGGAAGAGATTACGAGATATTCGTGAGCTTCGCTGGGCACTGTCTGTTAGGGTTCCTGTCCTTACACCAACTCAGGTATTATCTTTCACGTGCGATCTGCATTGTACTGTTTGCACAAGTACTTTTGCATCATGACAGTGGTTTGCAGTGTTTACTTAAACAGTGATAACTTTGTCTATTAACTGGTTGGACTGTTATTACTATTCAATTTCCGTTATTCAATGCTTGAAAATCTGAATTTTTTTATATGATTGTGATCATCTGTTGAGTTTTTCTTCCTTTTTTTTTTTTTTTAATAATTTGACATTTTCAATCATACTTTGGTTTTTTCAGCTTATTATATGGAACTTGGCTTCTGAAATATTGAACTAGACTCACTTAAAGCACTTGTAAAAGGGCATTGCTGATCTGTTACTAGCAATTTAGTTTCTTATTTGATGTTTCTTTGAGCCCTATTCAATGTTTGTGAATGTTGAAATGGTATGATCATGCATATTTATGATTCTGATACTATGTTTAAGCACAAATGGCTGATGCACAGGTGTTGCTTTGGCTATTACTCTTAATAATAGATCTCTTTTGTACTTTCTTATAACCTTGTATCTTTTTCCTGATGCCTTCTAATTGGTAATTCTCTTTGCAGGTAGGAGAGGGTGCATTGTCTGTATTACATAGCATGGTTTCTGCGCATTCAGATTTAGATGATGCCGGTGAGATAGTTACCCCAACTCCAAGGGTAAAATGGATATTGTCAAGTCCACGTTGCCTTCCACATATTGCACAGGTATGTTTTAATTGCTAATTTAATCATGCCTTCCAGATATTGCAAATAGGAAGTTGCAAATTACCTTTTAGGTTTTCAGAAAAGATTTGTAAGATATGTTTCCTTTGATAAATAGTATAAACTACCTCTGAAGTGTTTTACTCATGCATTTGCATCTATTTCTTTTTCTCTGAAAGGCTATACTTTCTGGTGAGCCAAGTATTGTAGAAGCTGCTGCATCATTGCTGAAGGCCGTTGTTACCAGAAATCCCAAGGCCATGATGCGTCTGTACAGCACAGGTGCATTTTATTTTGCCCTGGCATACCCTGGATCCAACCTCCTTTCGATTGCACAACTCTTCTCAGTAACTCATGTACATCAAGCTTTTCATGGTGGCGAAGAAGCTGCAGTTTCCTCTTCATTACCCCTTGCTAAACGTAGTGTACTGGGTGGGCTTCTCCCTGAATCTTTGCTGTATGTATTGGAGCGTAGTGGCCCACATGCATTTGCTGCAGCAATGGTTTCTGAGTCTGATACTCCAGAGATCATTTGGACACATAAAATGCGAGCTGAAAATCTGATTCGTCAGGTGAATCATATTTTTATTTTTGCATTAGTGTATTATCTTAATGTTTTTATTCTGCACTTTCACATGCAGAAAGGAAATTGGCAGGGTAGAATTTGAATTTTCTGTAGGGACCCATGTGAATTTAAGTATATAGTCTTATAGATAGTGATGTAATATAAAGTAGCTTTGTGTTGTTTTATTCAATCCATTCTCTCATCAATGGTTTATGATATTAAAGAAATTACATTCTTAAGTATATTGTTTGTTGACAAATAGACAATTAAGCTTTTGAAGAAAAATAGATAAACTAATTTCTATATAAATTAGAAATTGAAGCATGTAAATGACTAGGTGAGATAATAGAATGGTGATTCTTTTTTTTGTTTTTCCCTCTCTTTTTCACAAATTTTTTGTGTGTGCGCGTGTGATGGATATCCTTTTGTTCTCCTTTGCTTTTCCCAAAGGAGTTGTTCCCTCTTTTCTTCTTTGCAATCTATTGTTTTCTGAATGTGCAAAGCTAATTCTGTTAAAAAAAATGCAAATAGATGAGTGAAAACTATTTAACCCAACTATGGCTAAAAGATATAATATCTCTGGAGGCCTGTTATAAAAGAAAAAGTTTACATTTTTACTTACTACTGCCATCTGATTCATTGTTTAAGAAAAAGTTTACATTTCTACTTACTACATCTGATACATTGTTTATTCCTTTCCAAAGGTTTTGCAGCATCTTGGTGATTTCCCTCAGAAATTGTCACAGCACTGTCATTCTTTATATGAGTATGCTCCTATGCCACCAGTGACTTATCCAGAGCTCAGAGATGAAATGTGGTGTCACCGTTATTATCTTCGAAATCTTTGTGACGAGATCAGGTTTCCAAATTGGCCAATTGTTGAGCATGTAGAGTTTCTACAGTCCTTGCTAGTAATGTGGCGAGAAGAGTTGACACGGAAACCGATGGATCTTTCTGAGGAAGAAGCTTGCAAAATATTAGAGATTACCTTGGAAGATGTATCCAGTGATGATGCTGATCGGCAGTATTCTCACGAGGTGACTGGAGAGAAATCTATCATATCCAAGCAAATTGAGAACATTGATGAAGAAAAGCTTAAGCGACAATATAGGAAACTTGCAATGAAATACCATCCTGACAAAAATCCTGAAGGGAGGGAAAAATTTCTTGCTGTACAAAAGGCTTACGAGCGACTTCAGGTAGGTGTTTGCTCCTTAGCTTTGTGCATATTAACTTGCTTAAAACAAAATTAATAATTTCTCTTTATATAGGCTACAATGCAAGGTTTGCAAGGTCCTCAGCCTTGGAGGCTGTTGCTTCTATTGAAAGGACAATGCATCTTGTACAGAAGATATGGAGATGTTTTGGAACCTTTTAAATATGCTGGTTATCCCATGTTGCTCAATGCAATAACTGTTGACAAGGAAGATAACAATTTTCTTTCCTCAGATAGAGCACCTCTTCTTGTTGCAGCATCAGAGCTTGTTTGGCTTACGTAAATTCCTCTCTACCAATATGACTTTTGTAAATTTGGTTTCACTAGTTAAATTTGATTTGGAGATTTCATCTCTTCTACTTTTTTTTCTCTTTTTAATGTTAGATGCGCATCTTCCTCATTGAATGGTGAAGAACTTGTTAGAGATGGTGGGATACAACTTCTTGCAACACTTCTCTCTCGTTGCATGTGTGTAGTTCAACCAACTACTCCTGCAAATGAACCATCTGCTATCATTGTAACAAATGTGATGCGAACCTTTTCTGTACTGAGTCAGTTTGAGACTGCCAGGGTTGAGATGCTTGAGCTTTCTGGACTTGTTGAGGACATAGTGCACTGCACTGAACTGGAGATTGTGCCTGCAGCTGTTGATAGTGCCCTCCAGACTGTTGCTCATCTTTCTGTTTCCTCTGATTTGCAAGTTGCCTTGATAAAGGCTGGAGTGCTATGGTAAATTCACTTATCTTTCAGTATTTGATCCATGTTTGTACTGTGATTTGATGCATGTTTGGACCACTGTAAATTATTTTATCTATGGCGCATATTTTAGTCTGGGTAATACTTGATCTCTTCTTAGTCTCTTACGAAGTTACACTATTCACAATATTTTCATTCCATTGCTAAATAAATAAATTTATATATAGCTGGCTTTTGGGATATTGTCTTTCTTTTTCTTGGAGTCAGTTGCTCTTATAAATTAGTGGGCATCCTCTTCAGTGTAGAATATTCTGGAGACTAAATAATTGGCCATTTGTTTCTTGTGGTTGCACAGTTCATGTATGGCTGGTTTATTCAAGTCTTTCTGGTGTCATTAATTTCTCTATTTTCTATATTAGTATAAACTTATTAGGATTTTTTCTGTTTTATGCTTCACGTAAAAACTATTCCTAATATTTTTACATTTTCTAACAGTGCATGAAAATGACATTGTGGACAAGATACTGGGTTTCCGATAATTGTTTGTATCATTGTACTTTTGATTCCTTGCTACTAAAGCTGTTATTCTTTATGTCTTTGCTTGTTTGTTAAGAGGTTTTAGTTTTGACATCTTGATACGTTGTTTGGCAATCATATGAATTAAGTTTATTATCCTTTACTACTTTATTCACTTGTTTTATTTTGTTAATATGGTTTGTTTAGGTACCTTTTGCCATTGTTGCTTCAGTATGACTCAACTGCAGAGGAATCTGATACAGCAGCGTCCCATGGTGTTGGTGCTAGTGTTCAGATTGCAAAAAACATGCATGCCGTACGAGCATCCCAGGCGTTATCTAGGCTTAGTGGGTTGTGCTGTGATGAGAGCTCAACACCTTATAATGAACCTGTAGTCAATGCACTCAGAGCTTTGCTAACTCCAAAACTTGCCAGTATGTTGGGAGATGAAGTACCAAAAGACCTACTGTCCAAGTTGAACACGAACTTGGAGTCACCGGAGGTAAACAGTGTGCTTTTCTGTTTTCTCATTTCAATTACCTTGATAGTGTTTCAAGTCTCAATTATTCTTTATCTTAGATCATCTGGAACTCTTCCACTCGAGCGGAACTGCTGAAATTTGTGGACCAGCAACGTGCTAGCCAGGGCCCTGATGGTTCGTATGACCTGAAAGATTCTCATATCTTTGCCTATGAAGCACTGTCAAAGGAACTTTTTGTTGGCAATGTTTATTTGAGGGTTTATAATGATCAACCAGACTTTGAGATCAGTGAACCAGAAGCGTTCTGTGTGGCTTTAATTGATTTTATCGCTTCCCTAGTGCGCAATCAGTGCTCTGTGGATTCTGATGTTCAGGATAAGCTTAATATCGGCAACTCATCCCTTGAGTCTGAGCATCAAAATGACACAACTGGCGCATCAGTAGATGAACAGCGAGTTCCTGATGATTCTCTGGCTACATCTGATAATAAAGCGAAAGAAAAGGAAGAACATGTGCTGATTAAAAACCTTCAATTTGGACTTACGTCACTTAAGGTAATTTACTTTCTTGTGTGTACTATGTAATAAAGAATTTAATACGTCTGACACTTTATCCTTTTGCAGAACTTGCTGACAACATATCCGAATTTGGCATCTATATTTTCCACTAAAGAGAGGCTACTGCCACTTTTTGAATGCTTTTCTGTGCCTATTGCATCAGAAAGCAACATTCCTCAACTTTGCCTGAATGTTCTCTCTCTCTTGACTACATATGCTCCTTGCTTGGAGGCCATGGTTGCAGATGGATCTAGTCTTCTTCTTTTGTTGCAAATGCTCCACTCTGCCCCAGCTTGCCGTGAAGGGGCACTTCATGTTCTCTATGCTTTAGCAAGCACTCCTGAACTTGCTTGGGCAGCTGCCAAGCATGGTGGTGTTGTGTACATTCTTGAACTTCTCTTGCCTTTACAAGGTAATTTTGTCTTCTGGTCTTTTTTCCCTTTTTTTCTATTTGGAAGATAATCTTGTTGATGTTAGAAATGGTCATGTGCAGAAGAAATTCCCTTGCAGCAAAGAGCGGCAGCAGCCTCTTTATTGGGGAAACTTGTTGCGCAGCCAATGCATGGACCTAGAGTTGCTATAACATTAGCAAGGTTTCTTCCAGATGGCCTAGTATCAGTCATAAGGGATGGGCCTGGTGAAGCTGTTGTATCTGCCCTTGAACAGAATACAGAAACACCAGAACTTGTATGGACTCCAGCCATGGCAGCATCTTTGTCTGCACAAATTGCTACTATGGTATCAGACCTGTACCATGAACAGGTGAAAGGCCGTGTCGTTGACTGGGATGTACCTGAGCAAGCTTCTGCACAGCAGGAAATGAGAGATGAGCCCCAGGTATTGCTTGATATGATCTCATCTAAAGTTTCTATTTGTTATTTGCTTGGGAACTAATGAGTTCCTAATCATTCAGGTTGGTGGAATCTATGTCAGGCTATTCCTAAAAGATCCCAAATTTCCTCTTAGAAATCCCAAGAGATTCCTGGAAGGGCTACTAGATCAGTACTTGTCATCTATTGCTGCCACACATTATGAGTCACAATCTGTTGACCCTGAGCTTCCTTTGCTTCTTTCTGCTGCTTTGGTTTCATTATTGCGAGTGCACCCTGCACTCGCAGACCATGTTGGTTACCTTGGGTATGTGCCCAAACTTGTTGCTGCTGTGGCTTATGAGGGAAGGCGAGAAGCGATGTCATCTGGGGGTATGAAAGATGACAATAATATGTTAGACAGAAAGTATGACTCTGATGAGCAGCCTGCACAAACTCCGCAAGAACGCGTGCGCCTTAGTTGTTTGCGGGTTCTGCATCAACTTGCTGCCAGTACAATATGTGCTGAAGCCATGGCAGCTACTAGCGTTGGAACTACGCAGGTATGTGTTCTAACAGCTGTCTTATGTGTTACATTCTTACTGTTTTTGTTGCCTCTTGACTCCTTTTGGTGTCATGCATTCTTGATTGTAATAGGTCCGTGTGGTACTTTTTTTTTTTTTTTTGGTCCTTGTTCTTTAATCTTCTTTGAAAATTTTATTAATAAGGAGATTAGTTGTATAGGTTGTGTATATACTTTTGGTCAATTTAATGTTCTGCCCTTGAATTTTTTATTAATTACCCAAGAAAATATAATTGCAGGTTGTTCCACTTCTAATGAAAGCTATAGGATGGCAAGGTGGAAGCATTCTAGCTCTAGAAACATTAAAACGTGTTGTGGGTGCTGGAAATCGAGCTAGGGATGCACTTGTTGCCCAAGGACTTAAGTAAGTAATTTTGTGGGCATTAACTGATGTCAATAAATGCCAAAAGTGCATGCATACAAAGATGGATAATCTCCCTTTCTTGGTTGAAGAAATAGTTTCCAAGAATCCTACCATTTTACTGAGAAACATTCTCGATGAGCTCTATAATTGGTTCATTTATTCATATTATGCATGCAGTTCTAGTAGATTTGCTCAGTTGTAAGAGTTTCGTATTGTGTTTTTATTCAAACTCTGTTGTATAGTTTCTGTTGTTGAAACAAAATCCACAAATAATGCAGGGTTGGTCTGCTTGAAGTGCTTCTGGGACTTCTTGATTGGAGAGCCGGGGGAAGGAATGGACTTTGTTCCCAGATGAAATGGAATGAATCAGAAGCATCTATTGGCAGGGTGCTTGCAATTGAGGTTAGATAGCAGTCATTCTCATTGAATTTTCACTTTTGTCAATAAGAGTGTGCCATCATTGCTATTGTTATCTCTCAGTCCAATTTCTCTTTTGTGATTAGTTGTTTAAAGCATATAATTCTAGGTAAAACTTTCGAGGAATTATCTTATAAATTATATCTGCATCGAAATTCTTCCCCCCCCCCCCCCTTTTGAGGCCAATTTTATTCATTTCTTGTAATTGCTTGAGCTATTTGAAACTACATAAATTTTTTTGATCCAGGTTTTGCATGCATTTGCAGCAGAGGGGGCTCATTGTATTAAAGTGCGTGAAATATTGAATGCATCAGATGTAAGTCCTCACTAATGCTTCCTACAGATTCAAGTCTTGTTAACCTCTAAAACTGACATTTTATTGACAGATTCAATTTCTTTCTCGTGTTGTTTCTCCGACCTGAATTTTCATGTATTTGTTTTTGCTATTATGCATCCATGCTAAGCACCTCATCTATTAGTGGTTTATTGTGTGTGTTTTGCAGGTTTGGGGTGCTTATAAAGATCAGAGACACGATCTTTTCCTTCCTTCAAGTGCCCAAGCTGCCGCTGCCGGAGTTGCAGGTCTAATCGAGAATTCCTCATCCAGACTCACTTACGCCCTCACAGCTCCGCCACAAACTGCACAGGCAAGAATACCTGCTTCAACGCCATCCGATTCAAATGGAAGCTAGTATCAGCTATCATAGAGCAAGGGTTAAAGTAAGTATTTTGTGAGCCTTAAACAAATGAGTATTCATCGAAGAATTATTTTACATGAATGAAACATCTGTATAGCTCAGTGTACAGTGTTAATTTTTTTTTGGCGTCCCCCATCTTTTTACTCTCTCTCTATCTCTCTCTCTCTGCAAGGTTTGATAGCCAAGGTGGTAGTTGCAATTTTCCAAGTGAAAACAATATCTTATCTTCTATTCTCTCTCTCTCTCTCTCTCTCTCTATATATATATATATATATATATATGAAAGAGAAGAAAGTATTGATTTTCCCTTGTAAAGAATAAGAAAATTCCTGATGATTGTAAATTGAAAAAATGGGTCTTTCTTCCGGTACTTACAGACAGTTGAGGTCACTTTGTTTGAGTTCAATTTATTATGCCAATTTTTAATAGCCAAGTTTTATATGATATATATATATATATATATATATATATATATATATGTAGGTGGATACAATAATTGTCTCGATAACCTTAGTCTTCGTGAAGTTTATTGCTTTTGACTTGTCAAAATCAAATCTCCATGGCCATGAGATTGCATAACAACTTAGCTGAGAAATTAGCTCTCATTTCATGGAAAGGAATATAGATATTCTGACAGTGTTATTATTGTTGTTGTGAAATTAGGAAGAAAGCATAAATGCAAGAACCAAAACACTCGTCTCTACGTAAACCCTCTAAACTTTTTGTAGCACAATTAAGGCCTCATTTGTAGTAATAAGTGGAGCCATCACATGAATATCCATGCAATCGAAGCCTTCAACATAGGGCAATTTCTTTCCAGAAATGCCTATACTTTGGCTCCATTGTTGCTGCAAGGAGCTGCCTTTGATACCGAGTTTGAACTCGTCCCCCCCCCCCCTCCGATAATGATGATGAAGAATAAGAGAAGGATGATGCTGATCCAGATGAAGTTGACCCTGAAGTTGGAAGGGAACCACTCCAAGTAATAGTAGAACCTTGATCAGCTTCTTCAAACATCTTTGCATCTGGTGGCAGCTTCAGAATGGCTACAAGTATCGTCAATAACAAGCATCAATTAACTTTATGCGTTATCTAGTAATCATAAAGATTCAAATGAATAAAACCATCAAAAAACTCAAATAACAAAGAATTTTAAAATTCAATTGAACAAGGTTTTCATATTTTTTCCCCCCTTTTACTATAGCACAAACTAGGGCAATCGGACACTTATGGCATGAACGTTGCAAGCAGATGGCATTTCAAGAGCCGAAGTTGTATTTGAGAGGGAGGCCCTAGGAAGGGTTAGTGCTCTCTTTGACGATAACGCACGAGCACTTGGGCTTACTGCCCTTCGCCTTCTATCTTGGCAAACACGGTGGTGTGGGCTTTGTTGCAGTTCCGCTCCCATGGGGAATGCAAAGATGAAAGATTTGCAAGCTGCTGAGCACATTCCTTCTCATCATTCTCCATTGTTGTTGCCATCGATGCGATGGCCCATGATGCCACTACAGTGCAAATCACCACCATCTTTAATTTGTTTGACCCCTATCTTTGCTTAAAAGATTAATTTCTAAGTCCCAATTTCTGGGTGCTTTTTGTTTTGCTGCTTCCAGGCAATTGTTGGTGAGTAATCCCTCTCCCTCTTCTTTTTTTTTTTTTTTTTTTGTGGTTTCATTTGTTTTTGGACTTGAATTGCTTAGGTACAGATACAGTTAGGTGAATTTGGTAAAGTAACCATTTTTGTATATAACTGTTATTATTAAGTCTTTCCTACATAAGCTCTTCCTGCATTTGTTTTTTCTAATCATTTATCTGTCATTTGATTCAACGCGTTCTTCATCTGCAAACACTGCGCAATCAACCGTGCAATTTTAGTTGCGCTATGTTTCATATGCACTAACCTTTCTTAGTTCCCCCCCCCCCCCTTTTTCAATTCTTTTCTCAGAGTACGCAATGCAAAAGAATAACATTCCTTAGTTCTTAAAGCCTGTTTATTCTCAAGAATACAAGGGAAAAGACAAACTAATATAAGATCATAAGAACTAACTTATTTGGATTTAGGGTTTTAACTCTCATGTCTATTTAAAATGAATAAAAAAGATATAAAGGTTGATATCAACAGGATTGTATTCAAGTATGATAGAGACATCGATTGTCAATATGTACAATCTCTTGCAGTTTAGATTTTTGTTCTTTCCCTTTTTCCTTCTTGTTATTTTGCTTGTCTTCTAAAAATTTCTTAACTGAGTAAATGCAGAAGGTGACTGGAAGAGGAATGTACTTTACAAGCGTGATTTACAAATTAAGCTATTACATCAGCCAAGAACTAAAAGCAAACCCCTTATTTCTTCAACAAAATCGCGTCTTTACAAAGAGGACAGAGTGCTTTCGTCTTTAGCCTTTTATCTACACAGCTGGTGTGGAAGAAATGAGAGCAAGGGAGCTCCTTCAGCACATCGTTATCTGCATAACTCGCCAAACAAATGCAGCAAACCTGCATAACGTCCAATATAACAGCAGCTGAAGGACTCTTTCCAATTAAAGCAAAGTGAGGCTTCCCAGGACTAACCGCATCATCCCCTGAAGTAGCACCGTCCTTTTCTGTTCCTGCTGCTTCAACCCCTTCTTTAACTTCCGAACCGTTCTTCCTTACGCTGCCACTACCATCTTTTTGTAACTCAAAAGTGTAGGTTGGCAGAGAATTGATGCATTCGGAAGTGGCTACTCGAATTCGACCATGGTTCCCACAGCAGCACGCTAAAACAGCACACAGGATGAAGGGCATAATAAACTCAATATAGCTAAAAACAAGAAACATTACACATAACCTACAGTGAAAGGAAAGAAACTGGTTGATTTCCGAACAGTGAAAAGCAAAAAAAAAAAAATTTTAAAAAAAAAAAGAAAAAAAATAGCATAATATTTATATAGGAGAGTGTCGATATATACCTGGGCAAATTCGGAGCCCCTGAAGAAGGGTAGCCCCCAAATAGCCAAACATTGCCAACAACAAACAAGATAAAAAAAGTAACATTTTACCATCCATTCAAAGCGCTGCAATAATCTGCTAAGCCTGCCAAGTTATCAATTATCATGCAAAATGCATCAGCAGTTGCACTTAAGATTTGATAAAATGTTTGTATAAAACATTCAGAAAAGCGAAAGTAGATGTTATAGGAGCAAGCCGAAAAAGAACTAGTAAATGGACTGATATCTACATACATATTGTCTGAGGCTCAAATTTACTCTTGAACTACAGGTTCAAATCTTTCTTAAACATAAGCACAGCAATAATAAATGTTTTTTTTTTTTTAATGTGTATTGTATTTCCAGAAACACTAACAGTAACTATGGAAATTATCCAAAATAAAATATAATATTGTGCTGAAAAGAGCACTTCTCTGATTGAAAATATACAATGAACAAATTAAAGATGAAGACATTTCATGAATCAAGGAATCCATTTTTTCTTCATTTGTTAGACTAGCCAAATGCAAAAAATCTTTAGTACTGAAGTGCACTTTCTATGAAGAAAAAACGAGAATGGTTCTAAGAACAAGAATCAAACTTCAAATTGAAGTAAAAAAAGCTCAGAAGCTAAAGACGTGCAAAGGAAATCATGCAACATGAAAGCAACTGTTGTTCTTAGTTGGAGAAGCTTCCAGTGTGAAGATACATGAGTCTCTCTTATAGCAAGGACAAAATTAAACAATTTTGTCAGGATTGATAACTTCTGTTTGGAGACCATTGGCAAAATTTTCAAACCTCCCAATTTTCCATTCTTTCTAAGCTAGTTTTTATATCAAAGCCAGCAAGGAATAGACCAAGGCAAAGTAAATGAAGCGTAAACAATTCAAGCAAATGATTCCCACACCAAGAAGAACAGACCACTGAGAAACCACCATCTTAAAAGTATATAGTACTATGCAATCAAGCACAGTCAAGCACTGAGGATTTAGCACTGAAAAAAAAACACGTCTACGTGGGGTATGGAAGAAAATGATGCTGGAAAAGAATGGGAATACTAGCAGCACACCCCGCTGCGTAACCAACAACCCAAGTGGGCAATGGAGCTTGTGGCTTCTCATTCCTCGAAACTACAAGAACGGCTACTGACGCAACAATCTGACTCACGTTGAAAACGAGTCTAGTGTAAATCCAAAAGCTAAAAGATGATGTAAAACTCCCATGACTTGAATCACCGGAAGGAGTTGGCTGAATAATCATCACAGGTTCTTCTTCCTTGATACTACAACATTGTTCCCATGTCGAACATCATATGGAATATCAAGAACATAATCATTTTTGGCATGATTGAGGTTCTCAGGTGGCTGCTTCTCCAGTTGTTAAAGTTGTTTGAAGCAAAAGCATTAAGTGAAAAAGCATTTTTGATCAATTGTTCTTCTTCTTTGGCCTTCAATATCATCGGCTGTCAAATGGGGGTTCTAAAATCTTTTAGCAAAACAACAAAAATCAGCCCTCGGTTAAGCCTCCGATTTCTGTAGCATATATATAGTTTTACAAGTAAGAAACTTTATGTTCTCAAACAAGAATTTTCATAGAAAAAATAATGGGAAAAAAAAATGTCAAATTATACAGCTTATTCTTCCTTCCCTCGAAATTCTCGGCAACTAAAATGTAAACCAATCGTTTCATCCTTGGCTTGGACAAAATTGCCACAAAGATCAAAGAATCTTTAACTCTTGTTGGGTAAAAAAAAACCCAAATGAATGCAAAATTATTCTTTTTTGGGGTGGCTCTTCGATTTTCCTGGCAACCAAACATGTTTCCAATTTCTCAAGGACTTAAAAAGAAAAACAGAAACTTTAACTCAACATTGCACTCAAAGGTCAAAACTTTTTTCATATTTTGATTCAAGGACTAAATTCAAAATACGTAAATATATTAAAGCAGAAAACACACACACACACACAACGAGGCATAATTTTTTTTTCATATAAAATATTATTCGTTGGATATTTGGTAATTTAAGTTCACAAATATTAAATTGTCAGTCACAAAAAAACACCTCTCAAAGTGCTTCCTGGATTGGCTCACTTTGACTGTCAAAAAGCAACTTTTCATCCGAAATGTTATTATTTTCGGGATCAGGTATTCCATGCCGAACATTTGATTACCTATTTTTATTTTTTAATTTCTTTTTATTTTCTCGAAAAATTATTTTTATATTTATTAGTGTTTGTTTTAGTAGAAAATTTTGGTGAAAGTTCTTTTTTTTTAATATTTTACTAGAATTTAACCTACATTATGTAGGTGATAAGATGATATATTTAAAATATATATTTAAAAGAAATAACTAAATAAATATGTAAAAATATAGGTATTTTTTTAGCAGATAGTTATTTTAAAAGTAAAATGACAAGTAATTTTTAAATTTGAGTAGTTTTTACGATTAAGAGAGTAGAGATTTTAAAGAAGAGGTTGATGATTGAAAAAAATAAATAAATAAATAAATTATGGTTCGAAGGAAAATTAGTGAGTAATTTTTTAAATTAAAAAAAGATATAATTATCTTTAAGTTTATATTATTATTAATATTTTTTAAAAAATTTTTAAATAATTTTATTGATTGCGTTAATGTCCGATTAATTTGTAATATTAACTTATTAACTCCTTAAAAATAATTAATCTCCAAGCACAGAGAAGTAGAGATCGATATCTTCTTGTAAATTAAAGTAAAGCGAAAAAAATAAATAAATCAATCTCTTAATCATTATTTTCATAAATCATTTTTCACAAAATAAATAATTCATTATTTTCTTTTTTTCATTCTTTAACAATGGAGCTAAGCCTTATTTATTTATATGTCATTTTTATTCTAAACAATTTAATCATACCATGATTCGAATTGCTAATTAATGGAGAAAACTTCTTTGTTTTTTCTCATTTTATTTTCAAATATATTTAACCTAATTGGAGTTCTAATAATTTTCATTATCTTTTAATATTCAACATAATCATGGGTTTTTTTTTTTTTACTAATTATATTAAAGAAGTTAAGTGAAATATATGTTTGAAACCATATATAATTCTAGAAAGTGCTAATATCTTAGTGGAGAATAATTGAAATTTGTAAGCAATCATTGAGATATGTTGAGTGTTGAGATTCACAAAAAATAAATAAATAATTATGGACGGCTAAAATTGGTAAAAAGTTTTGATAAAAAAAGCATTTAAGTCGTAAAAACGAAGAATATTATATCGGTGTGGACTTAGTCATCAGCATCGATTGCTAATAATGAATGATGAATGTAATTTTTTTGTAATTTGTAATAATTAATGTAGTCATTAGGGAATATTAAATGCAAAAAGATGTTTGAAAATTGGAGGGGCATTTTTCTATGCGTATGATCAAAATGGGATTTGATGCAA
>JBBYHK010000018.1:1940912-1960255 GCA_038382065.1 Adansonia grandidieri | reverse complement strand
TTATTTATATTATATATAAATACTTATTATTTTATTTATCTTAAAAATATATAATTATATATTTTTTAAATAATTAAAATTAATAAACATATTAACATGTGAAGTTTGTTTAAAATTCAAAATTTATAAACTTATTATAATTAATTTTTAATAAAAATTATCATTTATGAGAATAAAAAAGTCAATATTAATTTTAACTTTTTCATTTTTATCAAAAAATTCATTAATATTTTAAAGTTAATAAAAAAATAAAATTCTAAAAATAAAATAATTAATATAAAATTGAAAGATTTTGAATGGAATTAAAATTATTACTTATAAATAATATAAATCTTATTAATAAAAAATATATACAATAGCAATTTAGAAATATAGGTAATACACATGACCATTTTTCTTAGTTAAAAAGATTTTCTATATTTATGATTTTATATATATTATAAGTTATATTATGGATATAGTTCCAGGTATTAAAAAAATTAATAATTGTTTTAAAATGTGAGAAGAAAAGTGAAAGTAGTATGTTATACAAAATGGAAAACGTGAATTTTAAAACAAGAATCATCACTTATTTTTTAAAATTATAATTATATCATAATTAACGAATATTTTTTATATTATTTTTTTATTCGTGATGTTAAATTCAATAAATAATTTTATATTATCGTTGATCATTTTAGGCAATCATTTTTTAGCCCAAAAACAAGACCACAAAATAATTACATTAAGCGTGTAATGCAAGTAAGATTCTTATATGTATGCAGTTTTATTGTTTGGAGTATATACCTTATTTAAGCTTCGTCTAACTTGAAATGTAATTTTTAAATTTTATTTAAATAGTATCATATTTATACATAAATGACCTAAATATATTTAAACTTATTCATATTATTTTTTTAAAAAATAAAAATATTATTTTATTTAATATTTAGTAATTAAAATTTTTTATTAAATTTTAAAATATGAATAATTTCACATATTTTTAATGTTGATAGTAATATTATATATTTATTTTTTATTATGATATAAATTAAATAACATATAAATATAAAAATAATATATTTATAATTGAAAATGAGTTAAACTAAGATTGAATACTTATTGTTGTTAAACGAACTTTATTTTTTAATCCATGATGTTGTTGATAAATTGTGATTGTTATGAGTTTTAGAGAGTTTAAGTGTATAATATTTTATCTTGATGAATTAATTTGATAAATATTAAGAGGTTATAAATAAATTAAAAATACAAAAAATATAATATTTTTATATATCAAATAAATTTACAAATTTAAACGAATAATTGAAATCGTGAAATGAATTTTTTTTTTTTTTTTGAGAATTAAAAATTCAGAATGGTTGTCTTGATTTCATAATTGACTTGAAAAAGTTAAGGCCTTCAGGCCTTTTTAATGGCCGAGCATTAATTTCATCCGACCTAGATAACGCTTTAATTTCATATTATACTATTTTTTTTCCTGATAACGTTTATCGTTTCAATTTTCAACCAAAATAGTCAAACCTAAATGCTTAATTAATAGGAAATAAAGTAATCTTATCATGGAGAAAGAATATTGACTGCCAATTACAAAAAAGGCATGTCAAGTCCAAAAACTTGACAAGGGATTGACGTGTACGAGATCATTGCTTTCCGTTACATCTAGTTGAACTACTCCCCTCCCCCGCCCCCCCGCCCCCACTTTTTTTTTAAACTCAAATTTGGCCAGAAACTTCCAATTTGAATTTAGATTTGAATACCTAATTTCAAAAACAATTTTAGGTCAAGTTTCATTTAAGTTGGGAAAATAATTTCGTTAATTTTAATTTATTTATACTTTGGTCCAACATTAAAGGAAATTATGGCTACAAGCTTTATATATATATATATTTATATTTACTTTAGCTACCTTTAATTTTGTACTGCAATTATTAATTGCATAATAATAGTTTAGTTGTAAGGTGGTTAATTAATTCATGATAAAAAAATTTAATATCACATTATTATTATATTATTCGGTTTCATCCCCAATCAGTCATTTCAAACAAAAATGTTATCAAGCTTCTCGTTAATCATCAAAATATAAAGGAATATCGATTTGATCACTCGACAACAATATGATCTCAGGGCTGATACTTTATTTTGAATAGTGACCAACTGACAAACCTAGCCACAATGTACCACAGCTCGACAACTAGCTTGGTGCTAATTGTCTCTTGGTTATATCATCTATAACATGATAAAAGCAGATCTTCCTTATTTTTAACCTTCTCTATTGTATTAACATATGAAAAACTATAAATTGATTAACCATCAGAGAGTAACTCGAAATACTAACTCCAATATCCCTCTAATCCTTTCTATTTTATAGGATTACACTCGACTTATAAAAAAACGTCAATGCACGTTAAATTCTAAATTAATCTTCGTTATTATTTTTTATGTGTTCATTTTTATGCATGTATTTCATCCCTTAAAATTGATAACAACAAGGATAATAACAAAAAAAAAAAAAAAAGCAAAAGAAAACAAATAAAAGAGCCTAATAAAATCCAACCTAAAGAAAGTCTCTAAAGGAATCAAATAAAAATTAAAATATTATAATTAAAAGTAAAATCAATAAGTATATATTACTCCCGATGTTTCAATAATAATGATAAATATTTTTAATTTCATAAATAAAATTAAAAATAATAATATATTTTTATTATTTTTATTATACTCATAAAATGTATATTTTATTTTTTAATTTTATTTTTAAAAATTTAAAATTTTAAAAATAATGTATAAGAAAATTTATCTTCAATTTAATAATGGTAACAAACAAACGTAAATTAAGGGCCATGGCAGCAGAGTATATGAGGGAAAATAATGCTCATAAAATTGGAAAATTGAAAAAAAAAAAAAAGTTGGGCGTGGGGGGGAGGGGGTAAGTGAGGGGCGGGAGGGACAGTTGTACATTATAAAAGCGAGTCGCTGGAGTCCAATGATCTACCACGCGCTAACCCGCTGGCCCGAAAATTTTCTCTCTTTCTGTCTTTTTCTAAAAAAAAAAAAAAAAAAAATCCATTTTTTTGTTTTTCTTTATTTCTTGCTTTTTGAAATTAAAACTCGTAACGAAATTTCAAAATTTATAAAATTCTTCAAAAAGCCGAAAGAAGAGAGAGAAAGAGAGACAGAGAGAGAAGGGGCAGCGAAGAAGGCAGGAAGGAAAAGTAGTGCTAGATCGCTGGCGATAGAAGAATCGAGAAGGGTTTGCTCGAGAAAATTTTCCTCCTTTTTTTGATTGAGGTACGGTCGTGGATGTTTATTTATTTATTCTTCTTGTTTTCTATTGGATCTGCGCTTTCTGGTTAAAATGTTGCTACTCTGTTTGGTTACTGGGAAAGGAAAAGAAAAGATTTTGGGGTCGCTCTATTTTATTTTATTTTCAATCAAGTTTTTCGGTGGTGGTGGCGGAAGTAAGAGATCTAATATTTTTTGCTCATTTCCCAGCAACCAATGGTAACACAAATTGTTTTTTTTTCCTGATTATCTATTTTCTCGTCGCCATTTCCGTGTTATGTAGTGTTGATTGTCATTTTCTTATGACATGGAGGGGCGAAATGGGCAAACAGAAAAGATGGTTGAGATAATGTTCCTTTCTGTATTGTAACGGATAGGAAAGCTGATGCGTGCTTATGAATTATCTGCTATTTTCTCTGTCTTACATATATGTGTATACAAATTTTTCTAGGCTTTTTGTTGTTTTAAAATTTTTACATCGTAGATCTGCTTTGATGTTTTTGTTTTGCGACATATTTTCTTCGTCGCTGGTTAGGAGTTTTGGTGGCATATTTACAGTGACGCGCACTGTTAAATTGCAGTGATTTTTTAGAAATTAGAAGATAATAGTGCCTTTGAGTTTGTGGTAAATCCTTTTCTTTCTCCCTTTTTCACCATATTTTTAGAAATGAAGAATTTATTTGATTTTTTTTAAATATATATTTTTTGATTCTTTGGCTAGATAATGGAGAAATCTAAATAGGATGCTGCATGTTTAAAAAAAAAAAAAAGAGAAAGGAAAGAGATTTTTTACCATTTTAGAGTTTCCTTCCTTTTATTGGAAATAAAAGCTGGAACTTGCTTTGAAGTTTTGAATGTGTAACCTTTCATTATAGATAAAATTTTAGGATTGTCTGATTATCTGAGTTTGTTAGTGCCTCTGTTGGAAATGTTCTGATTCTTTATTATATGTGATACAGTTGGAGCATGCACCAGTTTATTTTCTGAAAAACTTGCAGTTTCTAAAAGAGTGAATTTCAGCGGATAATAGAAGTTGTTTTAATTTATAAAATCATGGTTGCCGCTGCTGCTACGTCTGCGCTCTTTCCAATCACCTCTTTGCCAGACTCCTCTGACTCGAAAAGCAAGAAGCTTGGAAGTGGATCCGCTAACCTTGGATGTATCAAGTCGAAACCATCTTCTTCTTCCGGAAGTTTGCAAGTCAAGGCAAATGCGCAAGCCCCTCCAAAAATAAATGGTACTACAGCTGTGATGACTCCCGTGGATGGTTTCAAGAATGAAAATGGTGTGACTTCCCCTCCTCCCAGGACGTTTATCAATCAGTTACCTGATTGGAGCATGCTTCTTGCAGCTATCACAACCATTTTCTTGGCTGCTGAGAAGCAGTGGATGATGCTTGATTGGAAGCCAAGGCGGCTTGACATGCTCATTGACCCATTTGGTATAGGGAGGATTGTCCAGGATGGTCTCGTTTTTCGTCAGAATTTCTCAATTAGGTCTTATGAGATAGGTGCTGATCGTACGGCATCCATAGAGACGCTAATGAATCATTTGCAGGTTCGGTTATTTGGCGAGAATGCTTGAACAACTAATTTTAGGAACTAAAATTTATATTTCTTGTTTTTTTTTTTTTTTTAATGTAGATATACTGTACAAGCTTGATTATTGATGAATACACCCCCCTTTTTGGCAGGAAACAGCAATTAATCATTGTAGAAGTGCTGGATTGCTAGGTGATGGTTTTGGTGCAACCCCCGAGATGTGCAAGAAGAACCTAATATGGGTGGTCACTCGGATGCAAGTTGAGATTGATCGCTATCCTACTTGGTAAGACATACTTTCTTGCTCATGGTTTGCTTCTATGGCCACAAAACAATTCATGGTAAGCCACTTCTACTTTATTCAGGAGGTTGTAGTTTTATTTGTGTATAATCATGATGCACTCTGATACAGTGCATGATGTAATGTCACTGAGGCATGTCTTTTGCTAATGACTAGTTTAGTTCTTGAATTCCACCAATTGAACTTTTTTTTTTTGGCTGGCAAGTTTATTTTATTTGGACTCTTGTGGATTAATGTATTTCTAAGGAGCATTTTCAATGATCTGAAGATTAATATTCAGTATTAGGCAATGATCTTTCATCTCGCAGACTCAAGTTTGTTCAACTAAAATGTCGATCTATTTTCTTACTTAAGCAAAAGCTTAAGGTCTGAAGTTGAGGACAATGGAAGCCAGCCCCCAGCAATGAATAAGTGAAAGAATATAAATCTGATATGCGTTTTTTGTTTGATGAGAGATCTATTTGTTACCTAAAGATTGGTAACTTGATTTTTTGATTAAATCTGATATGCTTATTAAATCTGATATGCTTCTTCATTTAATGAGAGCCCCTATTTAATACCAAAAGAATGAGACCTTAATTGGTTATTATTTAGGCACCATTAATTATCTCTATTCGATTCATGCATTGAGCACTTGGCCAACTATATTATGTTTGAAGGTAAGCAAATATTATTTCCTCCGTTGATTAGCGTTAGCATGCAACAGAAATTGAAATTATATGTTGAAGCTAATGCTAATCTTGGTTTTATTTCATATGGGGTAGGTTATTTGCTTGTTTACTATATAACTTGGCTTGTTCTGTTGTTACATAGGCATTTGATCTTTGAAGTTTAATGTAATTATATTGAGAGGGCTTTTGCATTTTGCATCTATATGATTGATGCCTACTAGCCTTATAATTGTGAAGGTTTGGAAACCATTAAATTATTGTGAATCTCGTGTTTTATAAGATTTGGAAGTACCAAGGCTTAATATAAAAAAAAATGCATGAAAAAAAGAAAGAAAAAAGGAAGAAGGAAACAGGAAGCAGTGGTACTAAAATAGTTCTTGTCAGTGAGCTAAACTTGTCTATTCCAGATCCTTTTTGATTGAATTTTATGGAGCCTCATTGCTTTTTTGATATTATGAAAATTAGTAATCCTGGATGTTTGCTCTTAACTCTTTAGGATAACAACTTATTAGAGTTGAATTATACAGTTTCTAATTAAATTATTATACACATAGAGTTGGTTTTTTATTATTAATAAAAACATCGTCCCTATTCTTTGTTTAAATATGAATAACACTATTTCTCTGGAGTTTTATGACGAAAAGCCCTGAACCCTTTATCGGATTTGAACTGATAACTTGTGCCTTCGATTCAATTGCTGAATGAATCAGTAGGTGGATGCAGTAGATTCATAGTGGCTAGTAGGAGTATTATGAAATTTGATACTAATGACCATTGGACTTGCATATGTCTGTCTTGCAGGGGTGATGTTGTTCAAGTAGACACTTGGGTCAGTGCATCTGGAAAGAATGGCATGCGAAGGGATTGGCTTGTCACCAATAGTAAAACTGGTGAAATTTTAACGAGGGCCTCAAGGTAGGGCATTGTTTGCGAAGTTGCTTCTTGTGGCTTATGATTGTTTTTTACTCAACTCAAATAATGGGATGATCTTCTGACACCATTATGAAAAGATCTCATTCAATCATATTGTTTAATGATATAATATGATGTTTTCTTCCATGATTTTGTTCTTCTCACAAGAAAATGGAAATAGGCAAAATAAGATGTTATTGACTGTAAAACATTTTAAAATTTGTTTTGCAAGACACCCAATTTGGTTGGGTCTTTGAAGCATTATTTGAAATAATTGAATTAGACTATGTTTGATTATTAAAATAATTTCCTTTTTTAGATGTCTTCATTTTGATAAGATATTGAGTAATTCAAATTCAGGATTAAGGTTAGGATTCAAATATTATTCAAATTTTTATTAAAATTGATGAACTTTTAATTAGATAATGAGGTTTATTTTATTTTTTGGACCTTGGGATTCAATTTGAGCCACACCCATTCCATTTTTATTCTCATTAATTTTTTTTCTTATTTTGCTTTCTTTCATTTTTTTTTCTTCTTCCTAATTTTTGTTTCCATTTTTTTATTTTCTTTTCTTTTGCAGAAAGTTCTATAATCAGGAAAAAAATTGAAAAACCATAAAATGCCGAAACAAGGAAAAAAAAAAAAGATCTAAAACAGAGACTTCAATCTATGGCCAAAAGAACTTCCTTTCAGTTTATGACACAAGTTTGTAAAATTTTTTCAATAGATACATGAGTTGATAATTTGGTTTCCAAGGCAACATAGTGACTTTTCTTGTTCTCTGAGTACAATTATTGAATGGTGTTTTGGGATTGACTTATCTGGATTCACTCTGTTTTGATTTTGGTTTTGGTGATCCGCAGTGTGTGGGTGATGATGAATAAGCTGACTAGAAGGTTATCTAAAATTCCAGAAGAGGTCCGAGGAGAGATAGAACCTTATTTTATGAATTCTGATCCCATTGTGGCCGAGGATAGCCGGAAATTAGTGAAACTTGATGAAAGGATGGCAGAATATGTGCGTAAAGGTTTAACTGTGAGTCCCCGCTGCCCCATCTCTTTCTTCGGTATAGTTGTGGCTGTGGCCACTTGTAAATTGTCTTTCTATTCAGTCGTTGTATTTCTTATTTAAAAGTTTATTTTTAATTTGCAGCCCAGATGGAGTGACCTGGATGTGAACCAGCATGTCAACAATGTGAAGTATATTGGTTGGATCCTAGAGGTAGACTCACTTCCAGTAACAGTTCAATGAATTACTTTTGAACTTCCCCCTTTCCTCATATTCTCCCATGATGACAATTGAACAAAATAGTAACTAGTTTATTTTAGATACCTTAATTCTTTAATCTTATCTGTGATGTTGAACAAGAACTTGCTTGGCCCTAGAAAATTTTACTGAAATAAGAATTAGCTATTTTATATTGGTTTTTGGTTTATTCAGTAAAGTATAGAAGTTAGTGGTGGCCATTCTCAAATCACATTTATGTTCCAGCCAAAAAGCAAAATCTTACTGTATCATTCCCTAGTAGAGTTTTAAGTTGCATTTATCGATGAAAATTAATTGTGTGCCATCACCTTGTCGTGGCTGGTACTGATTACCGGTTGCCTTTTTTTTTTTTTTTTGGTCTTGGAACCAATAGCCTCCAAGTTTGAGTAGAGGAGGCTAATATGAAACCGCAATTTAGGAATTCAGTGCTTGGAATCTGATATAGGATTATATATTTTTTTATTGTGATTTTCACCGATTAACTTAATTATATGTTTTGAAGTTACATGCGCTTTTTAACTGGGAAGGTAATTCTGGTTGCAGAGTGCTCCACTGCCAATCGTGGAGAATCATGAGCTTTCTTCCATGACACTGGAGTATAGGAGGGAGTGTGGGAAAGACAGCGTGCTGCAGTCACTAACTGCTGTCTCCTCCGACGCTGGTGTGGGTGACTTGGTAAATTTGGGTGAAATCGAGTGCCAGCACTTGCTCCTACTGGAGGATGGGTCTGAGATCGTGAGAGGGAGGACCCAGTGGAGGCCCAAGTATGCCAGAAGTTTTGGTAATGTGGGTCAAATCCCTACAGAAGGTGCATAGAAAAATCCGAAGTTCTGAATTGTGGGTGGAGGAGGGGGCAACAGTCTCAATGCTGTGTGTCAATGATTTACGTAGAATCTCTTACCTTCTTTGAATTTTATATAAATATATATTCCTTCTGATTCGTCTTCCTTCGGGGGAAGTGGGGGTAGGAAGGCTAGTGAGCTTCACTGTAATTAGCTTTTGTTTTATTTATTCTCTCTCTCTCTCTCTCTCTCTCTCTCTTGTTTTATTTATTCTACTTTAGGTTAACCAATTTTAAATTTGTAAGGTTATGTATAATTTTGGCATTTCCTTCAATGGATATTTGCTTCTCTTCTAAACCCTCTAATTTACATATCTTTTTCTTGTTATTTAGTCAAAATTCATAATCATGACAAACCTGTAAAAAAAAAAAAGAGAGAGAAAAAAGAGAAAATCTTTAGGTCCAAGAAAATAAAACGAAGGCCCGATTGTAATCGTTCTAATGTAATTATTCAGCTTTTATTTTGATCAAACTTGAGTTATAAAAATGAAATTTAATAAAAAAGAAGTTTATGTCCAGTTTGAGTATTGAACTGGGAGTTTTGAATTGACTATGAATTTGATCAAGTTTAATTGGACCCAATTACGTAATACTTAAGTGTATAATCTTTTGGTATATTTATATAATACATATTCGAATATCATAATTTTTATTTATTGGGGCCAGCAATAGATTTGATGCATTGCACCTTTTACAACGTGATTAACCATATAGAAACGGATATAACGCAAGATAAATATAATAATAAACTTAATTATTATTTCATAATGCCATTCCATGTTTACACCTATGTTATTTTAATTATTCATACATATATGCACATGAAAAAAGGGTCCAACCCCCGGCCGTCATGAAACTCGATCTCGCATGATTGTAGCCATCAATCCCTAACTAAATAATTCAGTGTCTTCATATACACCATCATATTAAGTGAACCATTTGCCATAATTAATAAAGGAAATTTTATTTTTATACATAGTTATAAACAATATTATAATTCGAAAGTTATTGTGCTTTAGAATTAACTTTTCTCGTTTTTTTTCATTAATACCAATTTAGCATATATGAGATAAGTAGACGTGTCCACGGCTCGGATGAAGTCAAGATCCAATTTAAAAAAAAAAAAAATTTTGTCTAGTCCAAAAAGTCCAAATTATTTTTAAAAAAAATAATAAAAGTTAAAAAATTATTTTTATATTAATATCTATATATTTTATAATTAAAAATTTTAAAAATAATATTTGTTATGATTAAATAGTAATTTAGGTTAGAGAAAGTTATGTCCAAAGACCAACCTAAATGAGTAACTTGACCAACTGGTAGGTTTAGAGATCTCGAAAAAAATTATATATATATATATATATATTGATAAAAAGAAGATATGAGAATATGAAAAAATAATTGTAGATGCAAGGATCATAATATCGGACTTTCTAGATGTGATATTTTTAAATTTGTTTTAACCATTTTTTGTAACAATAATAATTAATTTACTTATAATATTTTGATTTTTATTTTAATCAAGTCGAGTTTGAACTTCTCATTGTTTAAGTTTAAACTTGAAGTAAATAGTCCTTGGGTCTATATATATATATATATATATATATAATTGTCTCACAATATGTTTATTTAGAAGGCTTAGAAATAGATTGATACATTGCACTTTTACAACTTGTGAATTATATAGAAATGGATATAATGTAAGACAAAGTAGACTTATAAATTAATAATTATTCTATAATGCCATTCCATGTTCTTATTTGTAGTTTAGATACAAACACGTTATATTTTAATCATTAATTTATGCATATCCACGTGAAAAAAGGTCCAACCCCGCCACCATGATACTCCATCTCGCATCATTATATCCATCAATCCCTAACAATAGCTCACTTTCGTCATATAACCTAAATATTATTTTATTAAGTGAACTATTTATGTTATTAATCAATAAAGAAAAGTTACATGTTAATCAAACTTCTTTCATCTACTTAAAAGAAAAAAAAAGCAAGATATTTGTGCATGCTTTATATTCTTTTATATTTTTTATAATCAAGATATATAATTCGAAAATTATCGTGTTTTTGAATTAACTCTTCTCTCTCTCTCTCTATCTATATATATATATATTTATTTATTTATTTTGATTACCATTTTAGTAATAAGCCGGACGCTCAACGATTTATAGGATACGTTATAATTTTGTTGTTACGATTATGGTTAATTTGCCACCTAGAGATAGATAGAGGTCACAAATTTGATGGAACTAGAAAAGTAGGTTGATTTGTGACTGAATTCAATTCGATAAAGATTGATGAAAAAAGTTAAAAGACGTTGAATTTGAATGAAAAAACAATATGAATATAAAATAATTCAAACTTATATATATATATACATATATATATATATAATCTTAAACTTAGTAAAGTTCAAATTTTTTGACATAAAAAAATTTTGGTTGTAATTAATCCGAGATTGATTAAACGTATACCACCTTTGAATATACGTATTTTCATCGCACATGTTTTTCCATAAATCATCCAAATCTTGAATGCAAGTGTCATGGTATTTAATATAAATATATATATATATATATATATATTTATATTTAAATTTGTCGAGGTTTGAACCACATTATTATTGGCTACATTATTTCATTTCTAATTCATACTTCCATAAGAAAACTAATTTCGTAGAAAAAAAATTAATACATGCATTCTAAGTTATTATTGATTTATTTATTATTTCTAAGATTTATATTTAATGTACTAAAATATATAAATTTATACACTATCGATGAACTAGATGATGTCATTTTACTAAAAATAAATTTATTTATATATATTTTAAACTTTTAATTGAATGATATTATCTAGTTCAATGATAAAGTATAAACATATACAACCAACACATGAATTATAAACTCACTTAATAAATTGCATATTTTATATGCATGAGTCCATATTTTGATATATATATATATATATATATGTTAGGTAAACAAACATAAGTTAAACAGAGAATAAAGTTTAAAACAAAAAAATAGGAAAAAAAAAAGGCATCTTGCCAAAAGAAAAGAAGAAAGAGCATCGGAGTATGTATATATGCTTGTAATTTACTACTTTCCTGGTAATCTATGATAATCAGCCTATACCACTTAGTTACAAGGAAAAATAATTAATTTTCAGAAGATTCTTTGTGTTTATTTATAAATATATTAATCTTTTTTCTTAATTACTAAATAGAATATAAAAATATAAAAATAATTATCACACCACTGAAAGTGAAAATTATTTAACTTTATAAATAGAATTAATAGGTGATATTTACTCCTTAATATATAATTTTTTTTTAAAAAAATTGTATGCTTAATAGGTTTATAACAATAAAAATTTTTAAAAAATAACCAAAAAAATCATTAAAATATTATTCTTAATTTCTTAAATACGGTAGCAACGGTTTATTACTATATATTACCATTTTTTATAAGAAATATTAATTGGTATTTAATAACACTAATTGAAAAGATATAAATATAAAAAGAAAAATTAATTGATAAATTATTTTTTTAAATTCAGTAAGAACAATATATTAAATAAAAAACTTTTAAATTATAATTAAATAATTCTACATATAAACATAAACTAATCGGACGTTGTTTTATTTATTTGTTGATGAAAATATTAAATACTCTACGAATCAGCTTCATCCAAGAACTTTGCACGGCGAAGCCGCGTGCGCCAACCGGTTTTCCAGATTGAGTTTTGAGGTCGAACTTGAAATTTCCTTTGGTTTTTTTTTTTTTTAAAAAAGGAGATACGATGAATAGAAAAGCGACAGATCGCCGACAAGCAGCATTTGGCACATGCTTGTCGGAGATTCATTTCGTTCCTGACTTGTAAGAATCTGACATCTGGGTCCCATTGCATTTTTCATTTGACTTTCTTACCCTTCATGCTTTCTATTGGTAATACATGACCGTGTAAGTGTATGCAAACGATTGGTCAAATCCTAAAGTGTAGAGACTATGGTGCGTTGCGAATAGTAAAGGTGCTTCTAGATTTGAATTTATCAATAACACTAAATAAATTAATAAATAAAAATTAAAAATTTCAAAATTTTAGCTTGACAGAAAGTCATAATCTTATAAGCATCATATAATAATTATTTAATTATATCATCTTAATTAACAATTTAGGCATCAATTAATATTTTTTTATTATAACAAAGTTGAAAAAAAATCATAAATTAACATAAAATATTAAAAAATAAAAAATATTTTTTAAAAAAAAAGAAAATTACAGTTGTTCCGAGCTAATGAATATATTCTATGTTAAATGTGAAATTATGTGTTCTTCCTGAGTTTGTAGGTATTGGCAAAAGTTGAGTCATTGACAAACATTCATTAAACTCACCACATAATCAAATATTCAAAATTGAATTATTACTATATTATAAATTTATGTATAAGATTTTGTTAATGTTTAAAGCTGTTATATAATAATACCATCTTTATTTGGTGCATTAAAAATGATAATTAAAATATAAATTATTATATGCAATATAATATTATTATAAATAAATATATTAATTATTTTAGAAAATATTTTAAAGATACTTGATAGCAAAATATTATTTATATAATAATCAGAAGGAACTATGTATATAGTCTCAAATTTCGGGCAAAATTAATTTTTAGTAAGCATTTTTGTCGAAAAATTTCAAACTTATTTCAAGCACGAGAATGAGATTGGTCTTAATGTTTGAAAGACTTGATTTTGATTGAATGAACCGACAAGGTGGCCCAAACTTCTGTGTTGCTTACGTTACTACAAGCACCAATCCCAAACCCATTGGTCACAATTTTCCACGTGTCTCTCCTCCAGTGGTCTGCTTCAACCTTTGATTCCTACTTTTGTGTATAAACCCGTCATCCCCTGTGCCCTTCTACATGCGAAAGAGTTTTTTTTGAAAAAACTCATTGGTGCAAAACGCAACAGTTAAAGGCGAGACATGACATCGGAAGAAGCACCGGCGTCACCGGAAAGTGACTCACCGGAATAAGTTTTCAGGATACGGAGCTGACTTTGGGTTTGCCTGGGGAGGGACGGTCGTCGGCTGTTAAGTGCTCTGCAAAACGTCGGTTCATAGAGACCATTGATCTTAACCTCGGGAGCTGTAAAACAAAGCCACGTGGACGTGGCGACACGCATGTTCATGAATCCGATGCCGGAAAACCTCCTGCCGCCAAGTAAGTGTGGCGAATCCCTTTTTTTTTTTTTTTTACTGTTTTTATCACCTCCAAAATGGCATGTATTTGTAATTTTTGCTGTATTAAATGACATTTTACTGGTGTTAACTTTTAATGAAAAATGAAATGTAAGTTATATTGTTCTTCTGATTCATGTAAATATATATGAGAGCATCTTTAGGTACTCTTATTATTTATAATTATAATATCATGTTAAATATAATTATTGATAATTACATTCATTATTTTCAATTATTTGATGATAATAAATATATTTATTATTATATAATATTTTTTTTAAAAAAATAAGGTGTTTTTAAGTACTCTTTAATCAACAGAATTTATATATATAGGACTGTGTATAAGTCAGCTTAAATTAACTTAATCGAAGTAATTTGGTTAGATCAGTTTAGTTAAGTCAGATTGATAGTTATTTTGGTTTTAGAGATCGGTTAAGTAGGTTGAGTCAATCATTTATCAGTTGATAAAATCATTAACTGAACTGACTGAATTAGCCGAATTTATAATATTTAATATATTTTTATTTATTTATTTTTCTTCAAGTTTTTTCTTCTTTAACAAAATAGTATTAGTATACATAGATTTTAGTATATATATCTATTGACTTTTTTTTTACATTGTTTATTTTATTTTTACAAAATTATTGTAAATTGACATTAACATCATTACATTGCATGGACTTAAATTTAGTTACTTATATTTCAAATTTAAATAAAATATCAAATGTTATTAAAATTCAAATTTAATTTAAAATTTAACTTAAATTATTAAAATTAAAAAAAAAAGATTATTTGCTAGTTTGGACCATGTTGCTATCTTAAACCCATTTTTAACTGAATTATCTAACCAAAATTTATCTTCTATCAAGGTTGGTTAATTCGGTTTTTGGTTTTTTCTAACTGAACTGACCGATTGCACAGTCATATATATATATATATATATATAATTGGATGGTTAGAACTTGGAATAATTGCAATTATTGTTAACAATTCTAAAGCTGTGAAGTGACCAATATTTTAATATTATGACATATTTAAAGCATATTTCCTTTTTTTTTTTGTTAATTTGAGTTTATTATCACATATAATTAACCAATCATAATTTTAAATTATATAAAATCTACTAAAATATTACGTAAAACACGTACTTTTAAATGATAAACTACTATATTAATTCTATGTTATGATTTAATAACCATAAAATTATAATAAAAAAAAATACAACCTCAATGCTTCCTTAAATGCACTAAATTTGCATATGTATAATATATAGCATATGGAAATGTTGGATTGTCAGGGAACCAAATATTTTTCTTCTCGCTCTTCATCATGTGATAGATCAAAAAATCACGTAGCTTAAAATACCATATATATATATATATATATATATATATAAAGAGCAAGGGTTTACTTATGCTAATGTAAAATTAAATTAGTTTCACTCAATTATATAACTCTTTAACGATTAATATTTTAATAAATCAACGGTTGGATTTAACAATATAAGCATATTCATCATATGTGTAAAGTTTTGAATCAATTCAATATCTTTATCTTATTGATCGAGAATATTTCTTTTTCAATATATTTAAAGTTGAAATATTTTTATATCGAGCTAATAATTTGATATTTTTAATTTACTTAAAACTCGATGTGCATGATTTATATGAATAGAACATAAAATATGACGATTGAATTAAACAAATATTAATCATATAAAGAGTTATGTAAGTATGTAAAACTAAATTAAATTTATATTACCGTACGTAAATACCTACTCATATAAATATATGATGTTGATGATTGATTTGTGTGATACATATACATACTATTGTATGGCATTGAAGGGCACAAGTTGTTGGTTGGCCACCGGTGAGATCATGTAGAAAGAAGGCTATAAATCATGAGATGGGTAAGCTTTACGTGAAGGTGGCTGTGGATGGAGCACCCTATCTCCGCAAAGTAAACCTTCAAGGTTACTCCAATTACCAGGACCTCATCAAAGATTTACACAATTTCTTCACTTGCTTCACCCGTGAGTAATATTATATATTATTCCTCTCTCTCTCTCTCTCTCTGATCATTAATTTGTTAATATGATATTTATAGTAAGATTTTCATATTTTGTTGATAAGTATCCTTAACTACTTATTAAGATTAATTAAATTACTATTTATTTTAATATTTTATTTTATATTAAATGTAATAGTTGATATTTGTTTTTGATGAATTTCAGATTCTAATACATTGAAAATAATAACTTATCTACTATGATAATCTGAAAAGTATCATTAGAATATTCGTTAATAAAGCTCTTTATAACAAGTACAAGATTTTTGCATTGGTTAAGTAATTGATACATATAATTTATACATAGATGTAATAATTAAGTGACAAATATTTATTTCAATAATTCATTAATATATTATGTAATAAATAGCTAATTTTTTTCAAAAATTTGATTACATGACCAAGTTCGAATAAAAGAGATATATTCTGACATGATATCATCCTTTCTCCTATCTGTCTAATACAACTAAAGGTTAATCAAGTAATGAATATATTTGTTGCTCTAAACCTAAGTAAATGAGGGAATTGAAACGGTAGTTTTATAGGTCATTCTATTACGGAGAAAAACAAGCTTGTGGATGTGGTGAAAGGAATGGAGTATGTACCAACATATGAAGATAAGGATGGTGACTGGATGTTAGTTGGAGATGTTCCTTGGGAGTAAGTTCTAAAATGTCTTTATGTTTTCCTTTATTGTGCTTTTCATGATACAACATGCACCCAACTTTCAGATATTTCTGTCTTTTCATTGTTTGTAACAATTCATAATTTGAAAATATAACCTCATAAATTGATTTTTGATCTTTTTTGCTCAATTACTCTCCAAATCTTTAATGCTACTTGATGTATAAAAATCATACAATTTTAAACCTTATATATAGGTTTTTGTAATTAATTAATTGATATTTAAGTATGATAAAGTTCCTATGTGCACTGGGAAACCTCATATATATATATGTGCATGATATTTATTGGCCATTAGGGGTTTTTTGTGTGTGATCACAAAAATTATTTCGTGAAAAATCCATCCTTTTTTTCATATTGAATTGTACTATACATTTTTTCACCCTCTAAGTAATATTTAGAATTAAATTGGTGGTTTTGGTTGTAATTGTCATAATTAAATTTATGAAATAATACCTAATTTTTCTTGTAACAGGATGTTCATAGAATCTTGCAAGCGTATCCGCTTGATGAAGGGCTCAGAGGCTGCGGTCTTTAACTTAGGTAATACATATATTACGTTAATCACACTTTAAAACTTCGACATTTTAAAATATTTTAATTTTACAAGTAGATTAATTACATGTTCCATTTATTTTTTTTAATAATTTTAAAAAGTATATATGTCATTCTACTAATGCCATTTGTAAAATTTAAAAATTTAATTGATAATTAATAAAATAATTCTCCTTAATTAGTCAGTACTTCTCTTTTTTGATAACTAAAATTAACTTTAATTAATTAATTAATTAATTCATGCAGCAACAAAAGCTTCTACCACTACGAAATGCTGAAGCCCAAGTTGAGAGTCAGATATATCATATATTTTATTTCTTTGAATTATGCTATGTATGTGCTAAGAGCATGCAGTTATCTTGTTTGTAAATTTATTGTTGATGAACAGGAGAACTAGAGATACATATATTATGTCTGTTTTGTGTACCCCAGCTAAATTAGTTTTATGTCTTTTTAAAGTTTTAATAAAACCTGGTTTTTCCTGAAGCAAAAATTAAAGTTAATATCTTTTTAACTTGTGAATCTCAAAAGTTGACAAAAGCAACACTGCCCAAATTAAGGTGGCAACAGTAGTATTAATTGACTTAGAGATGGTGTACTACTTGTTTTTGTTTGATTGCACCTTTTAAAAGGCAATACCTACTCTATAATCATAAAGCTAGTGCAAGCAAAATTACATGTGATAAGTAGCATTCCTTAATTTCAAATAATACATGGCTGAAATGTGATAGAGAAAGTGAAAGTAAATTTGTGTAAGGATCGGATACTTTATTCGGTTTAATTTGAATAAGTTTGAGTTTGAGTTTTAATTTAATTATTTTGGGTTAACTAAATTTGATTTGAAATAAAATTTTTAATTAAAATAAATTTAATTATACATATATATAGATATTAATATTAAAAATAATTTTTTTATAAAAATAAAAAATAATTCGAACTGACATATCAGATTAAATACGAATTTAAACTTAAATTTTAAAATTTCTTTGAATCACGGCTTGATCTATGATCCATGTCCATGGATACTTCTACTTGAAAGTAGGAGCAAGTTAAGAATCCTGACTCTTCGCTCTTCTCCATCCATCTATCGACTTTTATAATGTAGAAGATGCTTCGGTTGTTGAAAGTGAAGAAGGGACTAAAGCCATATATTTATAATGAAATAGCTTAAATAGCTCCTCGTAAAAGACTTATCAAGTTAAGGTTATAACCACATTAATTCAAGAAGGTATGCAAAACCCATATTATAATGGATTATAATTAATTAATTAGTTAATTAAGCTCTCTTTCATATTTCACTTTAAGCCTATTTTATCAACCTATTTTATTTAAATTATAAAACCACCAATTAATGGTAACCCTCTTACTAAAAAACTCTTAACAATTAGCAGATAGATTACCTCTTATCAGACCCTTTGGTTTTCTTTTATTTTGCAGTTTAATTGAATGCAAAATTATTAGGAAATGCTAAAATAAATTCGATTCCTTTAGTTAAAAGTATGAGTGCGTGTCTATATATATCTATATATATATATATATATTTAATTACATTAGTTTAAAATTAAATTCGTTTTACATATTTACATAATTTTATGTACAATTCATATATGTTTAATTTGACCGTTTTATTTTATTTATTATTCACGAAGGTCATGGATATCAAGATTTATGTAAATTAAAAATATTTAACTATTTGTTCAATGTGAAAAACTTAAACCATTAAATATATATTGAAATACTAATAATCTCGATTGATATTATTAATATATATATATATATATATATATTGAAACCATAAGAGCCTTCGTAAATAGCCTACTGAGTTATGTTCACAACTCTTATATCTATTGATGAACATCTTTTGTAATTCATACAAATTTTCAAACAAATTATTTGATTTTCCTAGTTGTGTTAGTGTATATTTTGTTTGGATCTTATAGTATATA
>JBBYHK010000018.1:1919901-1930461 GCA_038382065.1 Adansonia grandidieri | reverse complement strand
GGTAAACAGAACCCACTTTTTAAAAAAGTATGAATTGTATCGTTGAATATTTGATATGATTTCACAAAATCAAATTTTGCTATTTCATTCAAGTAATAAATTCTAACCAATTGAAAGGATTTTTGTTTAACATCAACATAATAAAAACATATCAACTCATAGACATGACCCTTAAGCTTGGGGTATGATATAAAATTTTAAAAAAATAATTGCAGAAAAAGTAAAATATGTGACAATTTCTTAATCCGTTTTTGGTGTTAAAAAAAAAAAATTACACATCCGGTGTCAGCTTAGCATCATATGCTATATAAATCTTCTTGCCTTCCCATCATATACAATATAAGCATAGCAGTTTTAGGCGTTACAATTATCCAAAAATTTTCTCAACTATACAAAAAGACGATTCAAGAAAAGCAAATAACCCTCATCAGACAACAAATTCAGAATACTGAATATTGCCTAATATGCTATGAACAGCAAGGACACTAGAAAGATACTGTTAAAAAAAAACCTTCAATCATCCCAAAAAGATAGTTCACAACACCCTGCGGCTGTAAAAGGAAGGAAGCAGTGTGAGACATGGACACTTCTTTCTCTTTGATGCTAATTATTTCAATAAACACACTAAATATTACATAGGAATTTGCCTTTCTGACTTTAAAAAGATCCGACTATCCATGAAATAAATATCCTATTTTAGCAAATAAGAAAAAAAATTACAAATTATTTTGTCCGAGTTCTAAAGCTTGAACCAACCTATGTCTTTCTTGTCCTTTTTTTGGAAGATGAAAAAGGGCATTGTGATGCATGGGGCTTAAACATGCATACAAGAAAAAAAAATAATAGAGGCAAAAAAATAAAACGATAAAGAGAAAGGTTACCTTGTACAAGAAGAGTGCATATATACTATAAAGCTCGAAAACAGGGTTAGCCAAACCTCCCCCTCCCTCTCCCCCTCCCCCTTCCTCTTCCTCTTCCCCTCCCTCTTCCCCTTCCTCTCCCTCCATTTTCCCCCTGTCGGTCTCTGCCATCCTCTCTTTCATAGTTAAACATACTTCTTTTAATGTTCTCAGCCTCAGTGTCATGCATCCTTTGTGCCTGAACAAGAAAAAAAATTTTATTCAACACTGCAAGGTGACAAATACAACACCACTGGCAACAGGAACAACTCAGTTGCAAGAACACTAACATGATAATCTTCCAAGTCCAGTTGAGTCTGAAGCTGCCTAGCAAGGTCTTCATCACAACTAGTTTCAGGAAACTCATTTCTCATCTGAGGGGTTGCGCCAACTTTCCTCTTTTCCCACTCATCCAAAGTGAAAACCACAGGCTCTTCTTGTTTTCCCTTTCCCCTGTATTTTTGACCTTTAGAATGTCGACCATTCAGGCCGGAATGGCTCATTTTCTGCAAAAGCTTCTGCGATGCAGCTTGATTTTGAAGAGGGACAGACTCAGCTACTGGCAAAAAGAAGATATAGATTAGCATAACAATAAATGATCTAAATTGAAGGAAGTTCATAATTAACAAACTACATCAGTCTTGTCGTATCATAAGCAATGAAGGTGAGTTTAATCATCCAGTTCACCCGTATAAGTCCATTTAAGATTTTTTTTAAAAATGATAGCCTTGCACTAGTTTTCCCCAGTTTATTTTTATGCAGTAGAAGCTCGTAACACAAATTTCCAGCAAAGATAGCATGTAGTTCGTAGAGATCCCCTTTTGTAAGTAGGTACATGACACTTTTCCCCTTTCTTCCTCAAAAAGGAAGTCCAACCACCCATGTATGGGCAATCTCCTAGTGATATGAAATTGAATTTAAAGGTGGTAGCTGGATGTGCCATTTACTACTGTTAAGTATAAATAATATAGTAGTAAAGACAAAGTTGCACCTTCTTTTGATCTTGTTTCTGAGCCACTTGGATTTTCTTCAGTTTTTTCTGTTATGGAAGCTGTCTTAAGACCATTATCCGCATTATCTGGTTTTATGTCAGCATTCTGGTTCTTTCTGCTCCACCTGCTTTCAGTATTCCCAGATGAACCAGCCACAGTAGGTCCAGCACTCTTCAATGTTGACTCAGAGTAATCTGCACAATATCACCATTAGATTATAAGCAAATATATATACCTAATTCACGCATCAAGCAACTATAATCACAATTTGTGAGCCATCTAAAGCTTGCATTAGATCAGATCATAGAGGAAAAATTAAGGAAAGGAACAACATTTCAGGAGGCCTTTTGAACAATAATGGCTACTTAAGTTACAGCTTCTCAATTTCATTGTTCATTCTCTTGTTCGGTAAAATTTCATTTCCTTCATGAACAACTTTCTCAAGCTTAGCTTTTCAATTAACACAAAGTTACAAAGTACACTTTCTTTTCTGATGATCAAATATCTCAAAATTATATACACACAAACACACATACCTTATCAATTTAAAATTTTAAACTTTAAAGAATGGCAAATTAAATAATCAATAAAAAAGCAAGATAATCTACTGAAACTATAAAGCAAGAGCAATATAGAGTATTCTCCAAGTTGTAGAAGTGCCTCACAACTAGCTAAAACAAGTTCCAAAAAATAATTAAGGAGGTAAAGTCAGACCAGGTGTAGCCAGTGCAAACCGGAGGCCACTAATTAACTGTCAACAATAGATGGCTGGTGGTTATTCGTTATGGAAGATGAAATGCTAGAGAAATATTTGTTTGTATGTGTGTGTTTTTCATCATTCAATAGTACAATTCACAAGGACTCACGTAATTATGAACTGATTTAGAGGTTCCTAAGTATCTTAAGTTTTTTTTTTCTCCTTAACACCAAGTAAATCAAATTCAATTTTATTTTCTTAGAATCTCCCAATAATTATTCCCCAGAGAAATGGAAGAAAGATGAAGTAAATTTATCAAAGAAATGAAAATCTCTTAAAGCCTGTCAATGAAAGAGTCCACAGAACATTTTAAATGTATCCGCTATGAAAAATTGGTCAAGAGCCCAACGGTTTCATTTCATCTCTTCATATTGGCATACATAGTGTGGAAATTTTCTATGATAACTTAAGCCATCATCTTCATTAGACAACAGACTTTATATTAACAAGAGTTAACAGCTTGATTATTGTCGCCAACAACAAAGTCCATTCCAGCAATGCATTCTCTGTTTACAACTTTGTTTCTCTAAGGCTAGATGTTAAGCCTATGTATTTTGTATTTAGAAAAGCAATTAACAAGTGCTGGAACTAACTCACTCTAACTGCAAAACGTATAAGCGGTATGCAAAGGACAACAATGCAAGAGGGAAACAAGATCCAAATACAAGACATTTAAAAAGATTCAGAATGCTCACGATGTGATCTGCTGGCTTGAGCAAACCTACTGCTCAAGGGTGCCTCAATTTGCAGCTTCTCAAATGCGGGAGGGCCACTGCTACCACTTTCCTGGGACGAAGTTAATGATGAACGGGAGAAACCTGAATATTTTTGGTTCATCTCCCATTCTTCATGGAGTGGTTGAACAACACCTCCTAACAAAGTTACCACTTTGGGGTTCAAACATAATATGCCACTATTTATTATGGCTTTATTTTCCAAACGAATCTGCCAACAATAGTCCATAGAAAGAAAAAAAAAGTGAGAAATACGATAAAAAAAATTTACAGGTTAGGTACATAGTTTATCATGAAGAATTTCTTGAAAGAATAAAAAAATTACAGGAGACTACTATCGAAAACGTATTATCCCACATAACCATGGCAGAATCTAATATTACTTCACAAATGAACATATATGATTGCGACACGTCCAATCATCCTTATTAAATAAGCCAATATTGATTTAATATGCATGGACATCATATAAATCCGCTTTTTTGAGTTTCAAATTCCACAATGATTATAGAAACAAAAAGAGAAAAGCTCAGTTAAACAGAAAGGTAAGACTACCTTGGTACCAGGAACCACATTGTCTGGAATTGCAGGAATATGAGCGTACTCTATGGCAGTTATCTCACTATGTCCATCAGTGAGACCCAATCTCAGCAAACGTAAACTACTCGAATTCCCCGAAAGTTCCGCTATTCTGCTTCTCGATATATCCCGAACTGACGAAATCTACAGAAAAACATATTCAAAAATATGCCAAAACAAAATTCCAAAAGAAAGAGGGAGGGGTTTACCTGGAGGACTTTGGGACCTAGAATATGAGAAGCTTTTCGGAGGTTCGTGTCGGGTAAGGATTTGCCACCGATGGATCTAAGGTCCATGTTAACGAGCTCCGATTCAACCGAATCGGCAATCGAACACGTTCCCACATCATCGGATAAAGCAGTCTGTATTACTATGAGAGCTTTGACTTGGTCTGAATCACCGAAACACCAGCCTCTGGTCCTTAGGGTTTCTACCACAGCTTCGGTAGAAGCAGAAGCCGCCATCTCCTCCATTCTTGTTTCTTTAGCGCCTTTGATTTTGAGTCGCACTAATAACATAAAAGGAGCACGCGGGTCGATTTGGATCGGATCTGAAGAAATACCTAAACCAAACAGTCATACTCGGGTTATTGGGCCATGCAAACCTAAACACCGAGCTCAAAATAGACCCAATATTGGACTCTGTTTTTCTATCTTACTGGGTCTAAGCTTTCTTTTGCCTAGATTTTTCTAAGTTGAGAATTTATGTTTATCATAAAATAGCATTATTTAATTTATTTACAAATGAAATCGGCCAATTTTTTTCTATTTTTCATATTTATTGAAATTTTTTAATTTTTATTTTAGTATTTTTAAGGTTTAAAAAACATTCATTTTATGCTATTTTTGTTTACAACTAAATCAAAACTTTGTTTGTCTTCGATCTTTTATTTCTGGGTGTATTTTATAATATATAAAAAAAATTTAAATACATTGAAAATAAAAAATTTTCAACATTTTAATTTTTTTTTCAATTAAGTTTTATAACTAATGTTACTTAATAGAAAATTTTTTAATGGATAATTACCATTTAATACATAATATATTAAGTCCAATTCATTTAAAACTATCCAAATTATCTACTTTTTTTTGTCATAAAAAAGAGATTTTTTTAAATTATCCTTTTAATTTTTAATCAAAACTATCAAAATAATATAAAATGTCATTTACTAATTAATTTCCATTAACTTCTTATAATATAAATTCAGTGTTTGTAAATTCCCTACAAAAAGTTAATAATTAATTTTTTTTAACACTTAATTATTTAATTTATCAAATAACACTTTCACCTAACAGGTATGATAACATCGAAGAATTAACAGAAAAACCTGACAAACACAAACGTAAAAGGTTGAACAAAAGCTCCAAACAAGCTTTTATTACTCCCTTAGCAATCAGGCCAAGAACTAGATACTAAACTTCCATGCCTCGTAGTTTAGTTTTGGATCAGATCGAATTTGAATAAAATTTTTTATAATTCAATTTGATTATTATTTATTTAATAAAAAATTTTACTAAATTTAATTATAAAATATATAAAATATTAATAAAATTTTTTTAATAATTTTAAATAGTAAAATAATTTTTTTAATATTAATCGAACTTAAACAAATAAAATAAATATATTCCAAGCCTAGATTCAGCCATAAACGCCTCGAAGGCTTCGCAATTAAGCCATTGCTATTACATTCAGGCTCAGCCAAATCGCATGGACATGGACACTGCAAGTCCTTGGCCTTGTTCTTGGAAAAAAATCGATATCAACAATACAGTTGATCCCTTGCTTACAACGCCAGCAGGAGATTCCATTCTACCGTAAAAGGCTTCCTAGCATCATTCCAAGTTATATATTACATATAAATATATAATACTATATATATATATATATATATCTATATTACTAATACAAATCTCCCCGGTCAAGTTTGTCATGGTAATTCAATCTCATCGAGTTTTACTTCTGAAAATGAGACTTCATGCTAAGATTTATGTCTTCAATTTTGCTCTGCTTTTAACATTGATCTTCCGGTGCTCGGAAGCCAATTCTGTAGTGTTCATTTCAAAACTACAACCAGGTGACACCCAGGCCAGCTTAAAATATTACTACTATGTTGTTTTTATCGACGTGTTTCGAATGCTGACAACTTCTGATTATGTCCTGCATTTGCTGACAACCGTGGGCATACGGTCATGATTTTGTGTATAGTTAACGCTTGCGACACTGTAAACTGTGGACAAGGGACTTGCCGGGAGACAGATAGTTCATTGTTTGGCTTTGATTGCGACTGTAATTCTGGGTGGAAGAAATTCCAGATCGCTTCTCTCAACCTACCGCCCTGCATCATTCCCAACTGTGAGCTCGAGCCTTTCACGTAGCACTGGATTTTACTTCTCGGATTTACATTTGATTATTTTTTTTATGAAGTTTTGTAAACGATATGTAGGCACAATCAGCGTCGGGTGCGGCACAGGGAGTCCTTCACCGCCAGCACCGCCGCAATCGGTGTTTAATTTGTCCGACCGTATGCTTCTAGGACAACTTTTTTTCTCAATTCAACTGACTAGTGTTTATCATGATTTCTTCATCGTTGTTTTTATGTAGCCTGTAGCTATACTTGGTGCGGTGATGGGAGCTGCAAGACAAATGGGACTGGCTACGAATGCGATTGCAGTGCAGGCTCCGATAATTTGCTCAAAAAGACAGCCTTCCCCTGCTTCGAAGAATGTAATATTCCTTTTTTTTTGGTTTGGGTAATGTTATTTATGAAATATATGGTTAAATTAATTCAAAATTGAACTCAATTCATTTTTATAGTCAATTGTCACTGAGTAAATCCGGATTTAAACTATAATATCTTCGAACCTTTTTTCATTCTTAAAGTATAGTCTTTCTTATAAAAATAAAAAAATAAATGTTTACACGATCGATTTTAATCTCAAAAAAAAATTTTTTTATTAAGGCTCGAGTTAAATTGATCCGAATTATAAAATTTTCATGTAGATCTAACTCAATACAAGTAGGATGGGTTATGTTGACTTTACAATACTTTGACTTGTGCCAATAGTATCAGAATTCTGAGTTACTTAGTTTTTGGGTTTAATCGTAGTTAACAAAAAATTTCTTTTAAACACAAACAAAACTCGTATTGTTTGTGATTATTAGGTTGATTAAAAGAAATTTGCTTCATTCATTGACGTTGTAGTGCTCTGCTTTGCTTCAGGTTCTCTAGGAGCGGACTGCAATGATCTTGGGCTTGGCACACCACCGCCACCGTCTGGTTCAAACCCATCGTCATCTTCCCACGGTAATTATATTGCACTAGATTGGAAAATTTTTCTTTTAATTTATTTTTTAAATAAATAATAAACAAAAAAGATTGGTAGTTCTTCTTTTCAAATAGAAGTAGAAAGTTTTTTTTTTTTTTAATGTAGGAAATGAATAGTTTTTATTTAGTAAAAGGTGAGTAGTTTTTTTTTTTTCCTAAGTAAAAAGATAAATATCTGATTAATATTTTAAGCGAAATAGGAGAAATATTTTTAATTTTATATTTATTTTCATAAATTAAATTTGATTTCTTTAAAAAATTTCAATTGACTTGACGTAACTTAACTTGTAACATCAAATTCAGTCAAAAAATTTATTAAAAATATAAATATGATACGGATCCAGTAATAAAACCTCTCATGTTATTTCTAAATTTAATAATTTTAGATATGACAATATAAACATGACACGTTTAAATAAATATAAAGATAATGTAATAAACATGATATGATATATTTAAAAAAACAATTAATGTGATGAAAATGATATATTTAATAAAATGTATCATATTTAAAATTTTAATACGTTTAATAATTTATATTGTATTATTATTTATATGTTTTTTTTTCAAACAAACACAAAGCACGCCACACGTGCCTTAATAATCGATGGACTTCCTAAATATATTTAAGAGATGCAAAATTTTTGCCTTTCATTTTTTTTTTACAAATCATATGTATATATAGATATATATGTATATGTATGTATTATTCGCATATAATATATACTTAATATTATTTGTTTTTGTAATATTCTCCCCTTGACAGCAGGATTGAGAGAAGTTAAAAAGGCTTCCCTTATCGGAGATGGTTTGACACTGTTAAGTTTAGCTGCTCTATTTCTTCCATTGCTATAAAGGGATATCAGAACGGGAAGTCATGTTACTCATTTTGTACTATAATTGTGATTTGAAATAATAATAATAATCCTAAAATATAGCTTCTTTTTTTTTTTAATTTCAATCCAAAACATTTTTTCGTATATAAATTCAATCCTAAACATTTTCAATCATTTTAAACGTTAGTCCTTCTTATTACTTTTCAAACTGTGAAATTATATATCAGAAAGTTTATTAACTTGTAACAAACTAACAATTATTTGATTAGGCTAGACCTTCCATCTACAATACAACAACGTTCTAGATTATGAATGAGGTTGAGTTTTCGATTTTTTATTAATTTAATGTAGGATTACAAGTAATTTAATATTTAATACGCTTAAAATCAATTGATAATATGTGATGATAATATATGATCATATGCAATTCAATACTTAACATATGTGAGATTATAATACTTTAACAAACAACATATATATATATATATGATTATTAATGTAAAATTGTCAAAATTTTAAATCTCACTGTTTATAAATAATTTTTGAATCAAACCATTTGAATGATAGTTTCACCACCGATATAATTATCAAAATCGAATCAAATATTGATCCATTCAAGGTTTTGGATCTTGAATGAATTGGTTCAATTGTTCGATTATTCAAATTAATGTTGATTTTAAAAAATATTATTAAAATTTTACAAATAAAATTATAAATAATATAAGTATTTTTAGTAATTTTATAATTTAAAAAATTATGAAATAAGAATTATAAATATTTATCACTATTTAAAAAATAAAAAGATAACTTAAGTTAGAAAACCTTTTTCCTTTGATTTTTTTAAATAATAAAAAAATTATTAATTAGTACCTAAATATTAAGTTAAATATGATTTAAAAATCATTTTAAAAATTACTTTTAAGTGATATGGGTCCATAGAAAATCGGTGGGTCATGTATTTTTTCATAAAAGCTGACGGGTCTATTTAGATTTTATTGGGTGAATTGCATAATAATAATAATAATAATAATAATAATTTGATTAAAGAATTGAAGTTAAGGTCTAAATCATCACATAGACCAATCAGTACTAAATTGATCCGAAATAACTATGTTTACTATTCGATTAGGTGTTTAACTGATCTAATGTATATTCGATTCAAATGATCTCTTTAAATTATAAAAATCATCTTTATTTGATTCGATTTATTCAACTGATAGAACAATTATCTGATTTTTTATAAAATTAGTCTTCAAATTATTAGTTAACTGTTTGAAGGCAATACTCATAAGTCATAATCCAATTTGACTAAGAATAAATAGCTTTGTTTCTACTCGTAGTTTTCCAGAACCAAACAAAAGTGCTTTCGATTTATCGGAGTTTTAGGCAAATACTTCTTATCCTTGTAATCGAAGAAATATGAAATTTGATAATTTATATATTTATAATATATTTTTTATATTTTATATGTTATAATCAAGTTTAAGATATTATACGTTTATATAAATTTTAATAAGTTGATAAATAATTTATATTATATAAATTTTAATATATTCTTATATTGATGCTTCTTCGTATTATTTTTTTATGTTATATTATCTTATATTATTCAAAATCGGACTATGTAATAAAATATACCATCAATTTTGCTGTTTTCTATCCTTATTTCTACTAAAGAAGAATTCCATCCAAATCAATCCAACTCAAGCGAAAAAATAAAATAAAATTATTGAGACGTGATAATTTTACCGAAAAAAAGGAAAAAAAAATCAATGAAATAAATATCTTGGATTTAGCAAACACAAAATTCGTGCAATGCTTATTAAAGGGTGAAAACTCTAATACATACGTGTGTGTGTGTGTGGGTGTGTATATAAATATATCTTGAAATAAACTCTACTATAATTTTTAATAAAATTGCCTACTTAAATAAATGATTAATGATTGATCTATATAACATGATTAAGCCTTTTAATTTATCAAGTTGGAATCTTGATTTAATCATTTTTAATAAAAGAAATCTTATACCTGGACTAGAAAAATCTTATTAATACTGTTCTCTAATTCGCCCATGAACAAGAAAGAAGTAAACAAGGATAACAATTTTTGAATAAGATTGGTTTTCTGTATAGATGTTCATGCATGGCCATGGGTTGCATTTGACAAGGTTCGGGTATATTAACGTCATGCATTTTTTTTTAATTTAATTTTATTCGATAGTTCAAGTTTCAAATTTGTCAAACTCATTCAAATTTATAGATAGCCCAAATCTGCCTAAATTATTATTTTTTAATATTTAATAAATTTATTTTTTTATTAAAATTTAAAAAATTAATAATTTAACATTTTTTAATATCTATGTTATAATATTTTTTATATATATCTAACATACATTAAATTAATAATATAAATTATATGATTAAAAAATAAAATAAATT
>JBBYHK010000018.1:1892114-1909261 GCA_038382065.1 Adansonia grandidieri | reverse complement strand
AATATTTAATATTTAATATTTAATAATATTACAAATATCAGCATATTATCTTTAATTAACATAATATTTATTATTAAAAAATATTTTATATTTATAAAGTCATAATATTTTTTAATAGGTAATCGTTATTATATGAAGTTTTTTGTATGGTGAAAGTTTATGAAAAAAAAAAAAAAGCATATAAAAATGTTTAAATTTGCAATCTGCTTTGAATATATTAAAGTTTTATTTATAAGGTCATTTGTGAAAATCGCAAGGATAATTGGTGTCTTTTTTCCAACAAAGGCATTGAAAAATTTCCAGTGTGGCCCAATGCCTCTCGTGGTGGTTGGGCTCCCAATTGGAGGTGCAGTGCAATGAAAAATTTTCTTCGCTCGTCCAACACGCCGCGTCGAGTAGTTTTAATAATTTTAGATAAAAATTAGTAAAAATATATTATAAATATTTTTAAATTTATATAATAAATTAAAATTTATATAAATATAAAAATTTTAAATAAAATTATGAGATAAAAATATATTAATATTATAGTAATATGTAAATTATTAAGTTTCATATTGAGATTAATCATTCAAAATGAATCAAATTTATATATAATAATTTTATTTATTATATTAAAAGAATAAAATAAATTTAATGATTATATATTTAATATAATAATATTATAAATAATATATTAGTTATAGATTAAAGAGTGTTTAAGATATTTAGCAGATCACAATAAAAAAAAGAAAAATAAAATTAAAAATAAAGGGGTGATAGTTTTGTCGGTGTTGTTGCCTTGTTTTGTGCAGGTGAGAAGAGCGGCGAACACCCCACTGCGAAAATTCTCGCTTTTCCCAACCGTTTCAATTTTCAAAAGACGCAGGCATTAATTCCCAGCCGCACTCGCAGGTGTACCAATCGTATAACCTAAGTCCCCACCCCCCCGGTCTCCATCAACCACATGTGTTGCCCCCAGCTAATGATCTCATCAAATCCACGATTTTACTGTGTATCAGGACATCTCACAGCGTCAGAGCGAGTACGCACTTCTTATGTACACGAGAGTTCGTGTCGCCGGCAATATTTCTCTTTCCCGCGAGGCCTCCCTTCTTTGCTCGACTTTAACGTGTCCAAACGGATTCAACGAAAAAAAAAAAAAACCGAGAGATAGAGAAACTTGAACAACGAAGCAAACTACAATTAAATTAGCCGAAAACAGATTCAGAAGAAAAAAAAATCGTAGTAAATCAGAGTGAAGAAGAAAAAAAGCGCCATAAATGCAAAGCTCAACAGCCCATCTATAAGAACATAAGAGCTCTCTTTCTTTCACTTACAAAATCAGTCGGCCACATTTCCAAATCTCACATTCAACTCTCTCTCTCTCTCTCTGTGTCTGGTTCTCTTTTAGTGTTTTAGATCTTTGATTGGATGCAATGTGGAACTCGGCGGAGAACGTGTTCTCCAGGTCGGCGTCGGTCAGGGAAGGGGACGATGATGAGGAGGCGCTAAGGTGGGCGGCGCTGGAGAGGCTGCCGACATACGCGCGAGTTCGAAGGGGAATATTCAAGGACATGGTTGGTGACTTCAAAGAAGTGGATGTGAGCGAGCTCGAGTCGACCGACCGAAGGCTTCTACTTGAACGGCTCGTTAACTCTGTTGATGATGATCCTGAACGGTTCTTTGATCGTATGAGGAAACGATTGGACGCGTAAATGCTTGGCTGCTTTTTCTTATTAATTTTTACATGTCATTTAATATTCTATTAACTTAAATAGAAATAACACAGGAATTTCTGCTTTGTTTTGATAATAGAATATTGACAAGAATAGAAAATCAAGGATTTCTGGACTTTTGCGCTGTTCTTTTAATAGAAAACTCTGACGTGAGTTTGACCGTACGGTTTAATTGGCTAAGCTAAGCTGATCTATGAAAATATCTTTTAACAGAAAGTAATTATTTAACGTATAATGCTCTAAGTTTCCCGTAATTAGAAGCAAAAGCTTGTTTACTTTTGCGGCGAATTTTATTTGAATTTGAAATTAGTCGCCCAATTTTATTGAACTCAAGAAGAGATTCAGTGCAGAACTCTCTGATAATTGATACTATATAATTTTTTTTTTTTAATTCTGCGATTCTACCGTGGAATTATTTGCATTAGTCAACTGAATTTTATTTATCATGTTTGAATTAAAAAACTTTTTGATTCTTAGAAACTTTTAATGATCAATAAATGCTAACACTTTTGTGGTTTTTATAAAATAAAAATTAAATAATTTAACATTTTTTTTTTTTTTGGAAATGAAAAGTTAGAATTTGCATTTCTTCAGGGAACAATTTCAGCATTTAATTTGATGTTCTCGGTTGAGGCTGTTTTTATTATTATTTTCTCCCCTTTTCTTCATCGTCGCTTACATTTTGCTCTGGTTTGTGGTGTTACAGAGTGGATTTGGAATTCCCGAAGATTGAGGTTCGGTTTCAGAATCTAACTGTTGAATCCTTTGTCTATGTTGGGAGCAGAGCATTACCAACCATTCCCAATTTTATTTTTAACATGGCTGAGGTAAAATCTGAAACGATTAATTCCTTTTTTAAATGCAGATATAAAGCTAGTATTTTCTCAATGGCCATTGCTAATTTTAATTTCAAAATATTAAAATGTGGTTTTCAGGCACTTTTGAGAAAGTTGCGTATATATCAAGGAAGGAGAAGCAAGTTGACCATATTAGATGAATGTAGTGGGATTATAAGGCCTTCAAGGTGTGTTTAAATGAGTTTTTATTTACAATTAGCGAATGGGTTTAATTATGTTGAAGTGCGACTTAAATTAATTCTATAATAATTTGCAGATTAACGCTACTATTGGGTCCTCCAAGCTCTGGAAAGACGACGTTTTTGTTGGCTCTGGCTGGACGCCTTGGAACTCATTTGAAGGTATTTGGATAGTTGGAAGATCCTCTGGTAATTGAGGTTACTAGTTACTACCAATTATTTTGGCCGGTATCGGAGTCCTAGACCTGAAAGTGGAAAAAAAAAGAGAAAAAACGAGAGAAGTTTATTTGGATTTTCTACCGTTTACATTGTTAAGAATTGATAAGATAGTAGTATGGTAGCGTGAGAAATGGGTAAGAAGATCGGTCTTAATGGCTCTATGTCATTAAGTGGGCTCAGGGTATGTCATTGAAACTGTGTATATGTTTGTTAATAAACAGTAATAAATAATCAAGAGTAACATCGTTAGGTAATAATGGAGCTAAAATCCCACTCTGCTGGATGTCAACCCCAATTAACTGGAAATAATTGGTGATATCGTTAAAGTATTTTACTCTCCATTATCAAATGAGAAATTTAGTTATCTACTAATATTTCCCTTTGGGGTCCCTTTATTGTTATTCATTATATTTTTATTGCTATGAAGATGTCAGGGAAAATTACGTATAATGGACATGGACTAAAGGAATTTGATCCTCCAAGGACATCTGCTTATGTCAGTCAACAGGACTGCCATGTGGCTGAAATGACTGTGAGGGAAACACTTGAATTTGCAGGAAGGTGTCAAGGTGTTGGATTTAAATATGGTAAGCATTGAGATATCATATTTATTCCCATAATTCGTAATTCCTTGTTGCTTACTTATGCATACTTGCAAAAGATATGCTTTTGGAACTTGCGAGAAGAGAAAAGAATGCTGGGATAAAACCTGATGAAGATCTTGATATCTTTATGAAGGTAAGTGCGATGGTTTGCCAATATTACTTGGGTTGTTATGTTTTCATTATATTACTTCATTATGCTAAGATTTATTAATGGTGTAACTTCTTGTTTCTAGTCATTAGCATTAGGGGGGAAAGAGACAAGCCTCGTGGTAGAATACATCATGAAGGTATTCTCCAGATGCTGATCACTTGTTGATGCATGTCGCATTCTGCTTTATACGGTTTTTAATACCTTAAATGACACATTTTCTTGCTAACTGCTTTTCAACAATACTGGAGTTTCAATATCTAAAACCTTGCAAGCAATCAGAAAGTTTCATGTTGTTTGTTAATAATTCTTCCGAAGCACTAAAATTCATCTGACAAAGATTCTAGGGTTGGACATATGTGCTGACACATTGGTGGGAGATGATATGCTTAAAGGGATATCAGGGGGGCAGAAAAAGCGGCTTACAACAGGTTTACACTTTGTACTTTTTTTGTCCTTCTGTACTAAGGAGCTATCTGCTTTTCATTCATGCTGATTTGGAGCAGCTGTTATTTCAGGTGAATTACTAGTTGGGCCAGCCAGGGTGCTGTTCATGGATGAAATATCAAACGGGCTTGATAGTTCTACAACTTATCAAATTATTAAATATCTGAGACATTCAACTCATGCGCTGGATGGGACTACTGTAATATCTCTCCTTCAACCAGCTCCAGAAACTTATGAGTTGTTTGATGACGTTATACTTTTATGTGAGGGCCAGATTGTGTACCAGGGGCCTCGTGATGCAGCCCTTGATTTCTTTGCTTCTATGGGATTCAGATGTCCTGAAAGAAAGAATGTGGCAGACTTCTTGCAAGAGGTACGGGCTAGAACTTGCTTTGTTAACATAAAATTTATGGTGTTGTATTTACTCAAGTTTTCTGCACACAGGTTTTGTCAAAAAAGGATCAAGAGCAGTATTGGTCTGTTCCTTTCCGCTCTTATCGTTTCATTCCTCCAGGAAAATTTGCTGAAGCTTTCCGATCCTATCAAACAGGGAAGAATTTGCATGAGGAACTAAGCATTCCATTTGATAGGCGTTATAACCATCCTGCAGCACTGTCAACTTCTCGCTATGGTGTGAAGAGGAGTGAACTTCTTAAGACCAGCCTTCACTGGCAGATGCTACTTATGAAACGGAATGTATTTATCTATGTTTTCAAATTTATTCAGGTAATGGCGGAAACTTTATCTGCTAAAATACTAGCACATTTCTAGTGATTAGATTAATGTTAAATTTAGGGGTTTCATCTATTAGATCATTTAGTTTTCTCTTTTATCTTCCTGTCATCCCAACTCATTTCAAAGCTGGAATTTCACTAAGATTTAATCTGATTTATTAACATTGGCTTTTTGTCTCCAGCTTTTTATTGTTGCCTTAATCGCAATGAGTGTTTTTATGCGAACAGCACTGCATCATAATACAATTGATGATGGAGGATTATATCTAGGGGCACTGTACTTTTCCATGATCATTATTCTTTTTAATGGATTTACGGAGGTTTCAATGTTGGTGGCCAAACTTCCTGTTCTTTACAAGCACAGGGATTTGCATTTCTATCCAAGCTGGGCTTATACTCTACCTTCTTGGCTGCTAAGTATTCCAACGTCCCTCTATGAGTCTGGTTTCTGGGTGGCAATTTCATACTATGTGATTGGTTATGATCCTAACATCATGAGGTAATTTTGCTTTCAAATGAATTTTGGCATGTATTGTGGCAGTTGAGAGTCAGTTGTCATTTTAGCTCTAAACTTTGCAGATTTCTTCGGCAGTTCTTCTTGTATTTCTCTCTGCACCAGATGTCTATAGCTCTTTTCCGTGTGATAGGATCCTTGGGAAGAAATATGATAGTTGCCAATACCTTTGGATCTTTTGCCATGTTGGTGGTCATGGCTCTTGGAGGCTATATCATTTCAAGAGGTATTTAGACGGCACGTTTGCCATGTATCTATATATACATATATATATATATATATGTCTGTGTGTGTGTGTTATAATTTCTGATGCTATATGATTATTTACTCATCGTCAATCTGACAGATCGTATACCTCGCTGGTGGATCTGGGGTTATTGGGTTTCTCCTTTGATGTATGCTCAAAATGCAGCTTCTGTCAATGAATTCCTTGGAAACTCCTGGCATAAGGTAACGTCAAATATATATTATTGCCTTTACTTAATCATTGAAGTGGCTGCTGCATTTTCTGTTCATCTGTCATCATATGTGGCAATAGTAATGATGTCTGGAGAAGAATAAAATCAGCAGCAATAACTGTTGAATAATTGTTGATAGTTAGCATCCGCATGCTAAGTCTCAACTTCTATTCTTGTGATTAATGGGTGAATTAGAGGCGTACTTTTCATTTGTTTTTAGTTATGTCAATATTTTTGTGTTATGATGATGTCATGACCATGCATGCAGCTAGTGAAATCTGAGCACTCCATCTATTTATTTAGCTAGACTAAAGCTTGCTAGCTTGACATTTGGATCTCACTCTCACAGTCTCACCCTTATTCTCTAATTTTTAACCATTTTCTCTAATTGTGAGATGATTCGAGTTGGAATTTGGGTTGAATTTGTATATCAATAGATCAACATTGGATGATAAGCAATGAAAATTTGTTTCTAAATATAGTTTCAGTTGCAGTATTCTTGGTTTTATGTTGAAACTCAAAAACCACGGTACTTGATTTCCTTGCTTGCAGAGAGCTGGAAACTACACTAAATTCTCATTGGGTGAGGCATTGCTGAGAGCACGTAGTTACTTTCCAGAGAGCTACTGGTATTGGATTGGTGTTGGTGCTTTGCTGGGATACACAGTTTTGTTGAATATCCTGTTCACGTTCTTTCTGGCAAACCTTAACCGTAAGCTATCTTATTCTTATGAAAGTTTATCAATCCTGAACTTCCTTTCTTACCGAAACATTTATAATATATGGTGTAAATCTAATTAGTCTTACTCTTTTTGTCATTTACTATAGCTCTGGGGAAGCAACAGGCTGTTTTCTCCAAGGAAGAGCTGCAAGAGAGAGACAGGAGAAGGAAGGGTGAAAATGTAGTTACTGAACTGAGATATTATTTGCAGAATTCAGGCTCAGTGCGTGGTGAGTAATAGACATTTTAGATCTTTTTAGCTTCTTTAATTTTTATTTTTGTCAGTATACAGCCAAATATTTAAGTTTTCTATTCAACTGCTGAGCAGGAAAATATTTCAAGAATAGAGGCATGGTTCTCCCATTTCAACCACTTTCTATGTCTTTCAGCAACATAAATTACTTTGTAGATATCCCCGTGGTATAGTATATTGACCCTTTTCCCTATGCTATGTGTTTTATGGAAATGTATTATTCAATTAACTTCTTATCTATGTATCTTTTTAGGAATTGAAGCAACAAGGGATAACGGAAGACAGATTGCAGTTGTTGATCAATGTTACTGGAGCATTTAGACCGGGTGTGCTTACAGCTTTGGTTGGTGTTAGTGGTGCTGGTAAAACTACACTCATGGATGTTTTAGCTGGTCGAAAAACTGGAGGGGTCATTGAAGGGAGCATACATATATCTGGTTATCCCAAAAGGCAAGAAACTTTTGCAAGAATTTCTGGTTACTGTGAGCAGAATGATATTCATTCTCCTTGTTTGACTGTTCTTGAATCACTTCTGTTCTCTGCTTATCTTCGGTTACCATCAGATGTTGAGTTGGAGACACAAAGGGTAATCATCTTTCTTATGCTTTTCTTTTCTTGCCGTATTTGGCAGCATGGTGTGTCATATTGACTTATTTGGGATGAATTTTCAGGCATTTGTTAAGGAGGTGATGGAACTTGTGGAGCTTACTCCATTAAGTGGGGCATTGGTTGGTCTGCCAGGAGTTAATGGCTTGTCTACTGAACAACGAAAAAGGTTAACTATTGCTGTTGAACTCGTTGCCAACCCTTCTATAGTCTTCATGGATGAGCCTACGTCGGGATTGGATGCTAGATCTGCGGCTATTGTGATGAGAACCGTGAGAAATATTGTGAATACTGGACGAACAATTGTGTGCACTATCCATCAGCCCAGCATAGACATTTTTGAATCCTTTGATGAGGTCATTTTCTCTTCAAAAATTTTGGTGGAGGGATGATCTATGTACACACACACACACATAAATGCACAAATTATTTATGTACTTCATCATTGTATAGCCATTTTGATCCCTTCCTCTCTCAGCTTCTGATTTAATCTATGATTGCAGCTTTTATTTATGAAGCGCGGAGGAGAGCTCATTTATGCTGGTCCACTTGGCCCCAAGTCTTGCGAACTCATAAAGTATTTTGAGGTAGGGCTGCGCATGTTTATCTCCTAAATATGTAACTCATATGGTTTATTAAACTATGAATTTGGCCATTGACCCCCATCTCCCTCTACCTTCTCCCAAAAAAAAAAAAAAAAGAAGGAAGTTAGCCTCATTCCTGCTTACCCTATATTTTTGTTTTGTAGGCAGTTGAAGGAGTGCCTAAGATCAGATCTGGCTATAATCCTGCTGCTTGGATGCTTGAGGTTACTTCTCCAGCAGAAGAAAATCGTTTGGGTGTGGACTTTGCAGAAATTTATCGAAGATCAAATCTATTTCAGTAGGAACACTTATTTTGAAAGTTCTTGCTTTTGCTTATTCAATTAGTGTTTATTTAGTTCTAAACATAGTTTTCAAAAACTTCTTTATCTAATTCGATCTTCCTGCTTTGTTTCAGACGCAACTGGGAGTTAGTTGAAAATCTAAGCAAGCCGAGTAGCAATTCAAAAGAATTGAACTTTCCATCTAAGTATTCCCAGTCATTTTTTAAACAGTTTTTAACGTGTCTTTGGAAGCAGAATCTATCTTATTGGCGAAACCCCCAATACACAGCGGTTAAATTCTTCTACACTGTTGTCATTTCGTTGATGCTTGGAACAATAAGCTGGAAATTCGGTTCAAAAAGGTTTTCTACTAGGCCTCCTTTTAAATATTATTTAGAATTAATACAGCACAGTATTTTAACTTGTTTTGTGCTTATCTTCCTTTATTTGTTTCATAAATGGTTTTATTTATATTGCTTAGCTTTGTATCATATGTTTTCTGGTCCGCTTACTGCAGTCGTAAATTGTTTAGTGCTCCATCTTGTATTAGAAGAATGATCACAACAGGATGTTAGCAATGGACTATCAAGTTTTTCTCCTTTTAGCTGGTTCAGTAGCAAAATGTTTCTTTCAATTTCATAAAATTGTGATGTAACTCTCTCCCTTGCTTAGTTTACGAGTATTCATCATCTGCGAATGTCATTTCCATAGGCATCTTCACAGAAGCTCACTGATTTAAAGCATGACCAAGGTTCTAACAGGGCTGCGCATGGAAGCATGTTACTGACAGCTTATGACTTTCCGAATAGAGTAATGAAAATTGGAGGAAAAATCTGTTTTTTCTTCGAAAATGAGAAACAAATCATTTTAATTTTATGTATTTCTATTCTGTTCTGGCTCTTCTGGATTATCTTTCATGCCCTAATATGTCATCTTCCATTTTGGTTAGCACATCTTTACTGATAAGAGTCTATTATTTCAATTTGGTTCACTTAACAGGGAGAGCCAGCAAGATTTATTCAATGCCATGGGTACCATGTATGCTGCAGTACTCTTCATTGGTATTACAAATGCAACCGCTGCTCAACCTGTTGTTTCTATCGAGAGATTTGTTTCGTACAGAGAAAGAGCAGCCGGAATGTATTCAGGCCTAGCCTTTGCATTTGCTCAGGTCAACCTTCCATTTCCAGCCATTTTTACACGAGCAAAAACTGTGTGCCTTTTAAGTTTTCTAGAAATCAGCCTGATTCATTTTGTTTTTCTCTTGCAGGTTGCCATTGAGCTCCCTTACGTGTTTGCGCAATCATTAATTTACTGTTCGATTTTCTACTCTATGGCCTCATTCGAGTGGACTGCTTTGAAATTTATTTGGTACACATTCTTCATGTACACTACTTTGTTATATTTCACCTATTATGGAATGATGATTACCGCTGTCACACCAAATCACAATGTGGCTGCTATCATCGCTGCTCCGTTTTACATGGTTTGGAACCTTTTCTGCGGCTTCATGATTCCCCACAAGGTAAAATCAATCAGCTGTTTTCTCGTCTCTTTCACCTTGCCTAATCTGCCATGCCTAAGTTTTGTGAGTAAACAACTGTGCTGTGTAATTTTCCAGAGGATCCCTATTTGGTGGAGATGGTATTACTGGGCAAACCCCATAGCCTGGAGTTTGTACGGCCTCGTGGTTTCACAGTATGCTGATGACGATAGTATGGTTAAACTATCGAACGGAATAGACTCGATGGCTACACGACAGTTACTCAAGGAAGTATTCGGGTATAGGCATGATTTCCTGGGTGTGGCTGCTGTTATGGTGGGGGTTTTTGTTATCTTTTTCGCATTAATTTTCGGTTTTGCAATAAAAGCCTTCAACTTTCAAAGGAGATGACAAGGTTTCGATTTGAACTAAGTGAGTATGCTTTCATTGCAGTTGTCTCTCATATCATCTCATGCATTGCCACTGCAGTTTTCTCAGAAACATGACTTTGTATAGGAATAGCAGTAATTTTTTTTAAAAAAAAAAAAAAATGCTTTCCGAGATCAGAGCTTGGGATAAGAAAAAAGATTACGTGAACCAACTGGGTTAAATTCTCGGTTCTTATTTTTGTTTAAATGCAGAACAACAATAGCTACTATATTTTTCAGCATCATTATTATTCTTGGATTTTTATGACTTGATTAATTGTAAATTTGCTTTTTAGCGAATTATATTAATAAAGGTTTTTATTTTTTTATTTTTTAATTATTATAAGGATTTATATTTGATGTAATCTCAATGAACACGATGTTATCTTCTTAAAAATTTTAAAAATAAAGGTAAATGATTTTATTTCTAACAAGATAAACATTAATTGGTTCAAGGTTTAAATTTATACATTGTCTTCATTTTTATATCTATAATTTTTAGAGGAAAAACATACTATTTATTAAAAGGGTAGTACAAAAAATTCTTGTGACTAAAAGTTAATAATACTTAGCTTCCTATATTTTAAAAACTCACAATTTTAATTCCTATGTTTAGATTGTATTAATGATCGAATTATCTCTATTAAAAAATTATGTGAAGTGTCCATTCTATCCTCTTTTTATTTTGCTTTTTGTACGTGAGTGAAAATGAAGGCAAAATGGATATTTTATGTATTTTTTAATAATGTTAGATCAATTGTTAACTAAATGGAAATACAAGGGAGATAAGTATTCGTTTTTAAAATACAAGAGTTAAGTGTTACTAATTCTAAAATAGAAGGGGTTGTTGGTAGTTTAACTTATTATGGATCATGATAATTTTAACAAAAGAACAATAAAAGTACTATAGATTAAAAATGTTCATGAGTTGAGTTAGGTTAAGTTTAAATATAGTATTAACATAAAATATGTTTACTCAAGCACGACCCGAAATATGAGCATTAACTATTGCCTAAACTTATCCATATTTGTAAAAGCCTTCAACTTTCCTGAGGAAATGACCAAAGTGATCTGAACCAAGGGAGTATGCATTCATTGTCGTTATCTCTCATCTCATCTCATGCATTACCACTGCAATTTTCTCATAAACATGACTTTGTATAAGAATATTAGTAAATTTTTTATTTGTTAAAGTTTTTTTTTATATAAAGTAGGTCTAAGTTTGGGATAAAGAAAATGATTACTGATACTAACTACGTCAACCAATTGAGCTAAACTTTAAATTTTTATTTTTGTTCAAGTGTAGAACAATAATAGCTACTATAAGCATCATTATTATTCATATATTCATATGACTAGATTAATTGTAAATCTGCTTTTTAGCCTATTATATTAATAAAGATTTTTCTTTCCTTTTTATTTATTTATTTATTTATTTATTGTATTTGATATAACCTCAGTGAACTTGATGTAACTTTATTAAAAATTTAAAAAATAAAAATAAATAATTTTATTTTTAATGAGATAAATATTAATCGGTTCAGGTTTAAATCTATACATTGTCATCATTTTTTTCTTATATATCTATAATTTTTTGAAGGCAAAAGATACTATTTATTAAAAGGGTAAATTACAAAAAATTCTTGTGATTATGGATTACTGATACTTAGCTTTTTATGTTTTAATAACTGACACTTAATTCATGCGTTTTCTTTGTCTTAATGATCGACTTATCTCGGTTAAAATATTGTGAAATTGTCATTTTGCCTCTTTTATTTTACTCTTTGTATGTGACTAAAAATGAAGGCAAAATAGATATTTTATATGATTTTTAATCGCGTTAAATTGATTGTTAATAAAATGAAAATAAAAAAGAAATAAGTGTCATTTTTTAAACAAAGGAGGTTATATGTTACTGACATTAAACTATAAGGGTTTGCTTGTAGTTTAACTTATTACAAATCATGATAGTTTCAACAAATGAACAATAAAAGCATTGTAGGCATCTGTTTTGGTCTGGGTTTGATTGTGATTCTCATTTTAATTTTAATTTTAAATTTTATTTTAGTTTTAGTTTCAATTTTAATTAGTTTAAATTTCAATTTCAATTTCAAAAATCTCAAACAAAATTGAAAAAAAAAAAAGAAAAGAAAAAAAACTCGTTCGATTGAAACGAGACGGCTCCTTGAATTTAGATTAAACTTTGAATTTCAAGGTAGACATTAACAAAAGCTTTTGTCTTGGTTGAAAGTACAATTTGATTTCAAAGAGAATTCTTAACCAGGTTAATCTAAGAAGGTAAGAATTTTTACCAACAAAAGAGGCTAATCTCAGCTTTTATGGACACAACCCAACAGAGACAATAAGAGCGGAAGCAACAAAAATGGAGAGAGATTCGCAAACAAAATAAAAGTGTCCTTGTTCTTAAAAAGTATCAATCTGTTTTTTTGGGGTTTTCGACTTGAATTTTAGGCGCTTTGTTCGGAGATTTTAAAAGAGGAGAGTGTTAGATTATTTTTTTTTAAAGATTTTTTTTTTTTTTTGAGATTTTCCTTCGACAAAGTTGTAATTTTCTTGGCGTCAGAATCTAGACGTTCACGGCGAAAGTGACAGCACAATGCGATTCCTAACCTAAAGAAAGCATTGACGGCCTCTTAGGAGAAGAAAGAGAAAATCTTTGACTTCTAAACTCCTGCAAAACACATTGTGTTAGACTAATAGGAATGTACAAAAAAAAAAATGTTACAATAAAGAACAAAATCAAAATCATTCGAAAAAAAAAAAAAAAGCAAGAAATTGTATTTAAAATAAAAAATTTTAAAATAAAAAATAATAATTAAAATTAATAAAGTATTATTTAATATTTAAACTTTTATGAAGTTAAAACATTTATTTTATAGTGAGAAGTCTTAGTTTTAGTTGGTGTTAGTAATTAAGTGATAATTAATTTAAAACCATACGTAGTAACCTAAGATATATATATATATATATATATATAAATTAACAATGATTAAATTTAAGTAAATGAAATTATCATTATTTCATTTTGATTGAATATTTGGATAAAAGTTTTAAATGATATAATCCTAATCCTATAATATATATGATAAAATATTAAAATATTATTCTCATGGTTATTAAATAATATAATAAATAATAATGAACATTATCATTTAATAAAAGTGATTTAATTAGATTAACTTTTTACTTATAAATTAGATAAATATGATTAATAATAAAATATTTATAATGATAATTTAAAAATATAGTAAACAATAATAAATATTTCCATCAGTTCACAAGATTTTCACATTCTTACTTTATATATATTAGCATTGTTATCACGTATAACGTCAAATGTAAATGTTTGTTATTTTATTTATCTTAAAAATATGTACTTGTATATCTCATAAATAATTAAAATTAATAAATACATTAATATGTAAATTTTGATTAATGTTTAAATATATAATTTTTTTTAGTTTTAACATGAAATTAAAATTTATGAACAAAATCAAATTTTAACTCTTTTATTTTTTGTCAAATAAATTCATTTATATTTAAAGGTTATAAAAATTAAAACTATGAAAATAAAGTAATTTAATATAAAATTTAACCCTTTTTTATTTATCATCAAATAAATATATTTAATCAAAGACTTTTAATAAAATCAAAATTCTTATTTATAAATTAAAAAAATAATTATTAATTATAAAAATATTTACAATCGCAATCTAGATATATAGTCAATACTTTTAACTATTTTTTTATCAATTTAAAGATTTTCCACATTTGCACTCTCATAGATTAGAGATAACTCATTATTGTGACTGCCTAGTATGTTAAAAAATATGTAATTTTATATTTTACAAATAATTAAAATTAAAAAAATATATTAAGATGTAAATTTTATTCAATGTTCAAATTTATAAATTTATTATTAATTTTAATATAAAATTAAAATTTATGAAAATTAAAAGTTAAAATTTTAATTTTTTATTTTTATCAAATAAATTTATTTACTTTTCAATAAAAATGTAAAACTTTGAAAACAAAGTAATTTGATTAAAATTTAACATATTTTTATTTATCATCAAAAAATTATATTAAATGAAAGTCTTTTAATGAAATTAAAATTTTCACTTATAAATTGGATAACTATTATTTATATTTAAAATATTTACAATTATAATTTAGACATATATAGAAATGTTATTTGTATTTGTATTAAAAATTGGATAAATATATAGAAATATTTATATGTAGTGATAAATATTATACGTTCATATATAGAAATATTTATGTATAATGATAAATACTATTTATGTATAGACATATTAAACACATATGTAAATATACATTTATATATAGAAAATATCTATATATATATATATGGAAATTACAATAATAATTAGAAATATATAGAAATACTATTTATATTTATATCTATATTAAAAAATTGGATAAACATATAGAAATATCTATATGCAGTTATAAAAATTATTTATATATAGAAATACATAGAAAACATTATATATGGAAATATTTATATACAGTGATAAATATCATTTATGTATAGAAAAATATAAGAATATATAGAAGGAAATTTCTTATCACTCGATTGATATTATTGGCTTAGAAATAAAAGTGAATTTCTAATTTTTTAACAATGAGTGAATATATAATTCCATGTATGGCAATTATTTGAAGGTAATTATCTCTTTTTCCCCCTTCTATTTGTCTTACTTGACATGATAATAATTTTTTGAATTTGATAAAATATTTATTTATAAATAAATTGATAACTTTACTATTGTAATTATAATGGATTAAAAGTACACAATAGTTTTAATATTTACGTAGTAAATTAAAGTTACATGTTCTGGTTTAGTCCAATTTGTTATGCAATCATTTTTAAAATGTAAAATTCTAATCTCAATATTTATAATATTTTTTCTTATTTTAAATCTCTTATCTTTAAAAAAGGAAAACTCAAGAAAGATCCTCCCTAGCTCTTATGTGTGTGCCTATATATATGTTGTGTATATGCCACTAACTAGCAAAGCAAATATTCTCTTATTTGTGAATGAATCCAAACATGAATTCAATCTCATCATCCCAGACCTTCAAAATTAGGCCTTTGGATCCCAAACATGTCATTCCATTGGACTTCAACAATGTACCTAAACTACCAGACTCCCATGCATGGACCTTTCCTTCAGATGATCACCAGCCGATCGATCCATTTACCCAAGATTCTTTGCCCATCATTGACCTTGCCAAGCCGGAAGTGGTCAACCTTGTAAGACACGCCTGCGAGCAATGGGGAGGTTTCCAAGTCACTAACCATGGCATTCCCATTGGCTTACTTAACGAAACTGAGAGTGAAATTAGGCGGCTGTTCGCATTGCCCGCCGAACGGAAGCTCCTCGCTGTCCGGCCACCTGAAGGTTGCACTGGGTACGGCCTGGTTCCGATGTCCTCCCTTTATCCTAAGCTGATGTGGTCAGAGGGTTTCGCCATGATAGGGTCCCCGGCGGAACATGCTAGCCAACTTTGGCCTGATGATCATCTCAAATTCTGGTACGTGCGTTCTGCATGCTCCACTGTCACCATAGCAAAAATTATTGCCCATATATATGTTTATATATGTATATATGTATATATATATATATATATATATCTCTATATATTCAAGACAAGATTTATTCACAAATGCTTAAGAAATTGATCAAATTTTTATAATGATTAAATAAAAATTAAATATAAAAAAATTATTCATATGCATTTTAAAGCTTAATGTGTAGGAAAGCATTGAAAAATTACTTAATTTTCAAAATATTAAAAAATTACTTAAAACATCTTATTTAAAATATAAAAAATTTCTACGTAACAAACTGATATATATGCTAATATTCTATTGATTCTGATTTTTTTTAGAATTTTTATTATATCGATCAAATTTATTGAAAAACTCGAACAAAATGCATCAAGAATTATACCTAAATTTTGCCCATTTATTTTTATACGTCCATAATGTAAGATTCTTAAAAAATTAAAAACCTTAGTTTAAATCCAAACGGAGATATATATATGTATATATTGTTTAATTAAATTTGTTTATATATTTTTATATATATATGGTGACAATGGATTAGAGAGCATCATTATATAAGTGTGAAATTAATTAAATTTTTATATAATTTTATATTTGTTTAATTGAATTATTATATTTCATACTTTATTCACATAAATTATTCATATGAAATCTTGAGTAAATTAAAGGTGATAGATTGACTATATATGGCTAAAAGAACAAAACAAAAAATGGATGATTTAGATAAGTGTTGCATGGGTTAATTTGAATTTAGATACCAAGGAAACATGGAATGGAGTGGGTGGGCATAGACTTAGTAATATTATATATAATACGATTACAAATTATAAATATAATACAAAAAAATAAAATAAGTATGATACAAATGTGTGACAGTTTTAAAATTTATATAATACGAATTATTAATTTATTAAAATTTATATAAATATAAAATATTTTAAATATAATTATTATATAATAAAATATATAAATGTAATATAAATACATAAATTGTTAATAGCATATGGGCAGAAAACTTATGAAATATTACGAGAAAAGTGTATGCAACACTGGGCACTGCCTCGTAATCCATTTTTGTTTCCACTTCAAAATTGATAGTTTAGAAAACTGCAGCAACTCACTTTTATGCGCATGTACACACTTCCATATATATATATATATGTATAATATTATCATTTGAGCAATGCGAATTCATCTGGTATTTAAGCAGATAATAACGTAATTATCTTTTATGTTTGTTCAAACATTGCGGGACATGATTAATTTAGCTTAATTACATTATTATTATTATTATT
>JBBYHK010000018.1:1865701-1879374 GCA_038382065.1 Adansonia grandidieri | reverse complement strand
ATAACTAAAAAGTTAAATTAAGTTGTGTGATTAGAAATAAACGCAAAGAGCTAATTGATTATTTTGAAACTATATATATATATATATATATATTTCAATATAGGATTTATCAAACTATAGGTCATAGGAATCGAGTGATTAAAAAATTTAAATAATTAAATAAAAATAATTTTAGATTAAAATGTAAATTTGTCAAAATGAACACCAGATGGATCAACGATTTACCAAAAATTTTCTAATCAATAGCCAAGGTATAAATATGAAACCTCGGAAAAATTAATATTCTTTTTAAGGTTGGAAAAAACTTCACATTCAAGTTACATTTATTTAACCTATTTTAGTACAAAAGTAGAATAGAAAAACAATAATGGATAAATTATCAGAAGCAAAATAACAGATAATATTATATGGTCGAAAGTAGAACTAATTTAAAAAGGAAGAAGCCTTCTTGAAGGTAAAACAATTTTTCAATATATATATATATATATATATATATATATATATATGTTAACACTTTGTAATCATCAGAAGTTGATGATATGAAGATAAGAGTGATGGTGCTAGGGCTGGACATCTTTCAACCGTGTTTTCCTTTTTATCCAACAAAAGGCATGAAGAAATCTCAAAAGCTTAACTGAGACCAGGTTAGGACTTAGGATGACATTTTAGTGGGCAAAAATTTGGCATAAACAAAGTACAAAAGACCTGTAAGGAAACCTTGTTATATAGTGAAGAAACTATACCATTAACGGTAGAGTAGATAAAACCAGGGAGTTTACAGATCACTTCCAGAGCTTCACACACTTGTCATAGCTAGCAGAGGCTACCATACGATTGATGTTCGATACTGCCAAGGAGGAGATAAGATTCTTGTGCGCATGTCGAGTCAATATTTTGTTTTCGATCATGTTCCAAAGCTCCAGAGTCTAGTGGGTCATAATAAGCATCACAATAATCAGTGGATTGGATGAGAAATTGGAAAAGAAACTAAACAAAGGTGATCCGGTCCAAAGAAACAAAAGTACCATAGCTCATAAACATGATTACCAAGGCATATATATGAAACCTCGGAAATCTACGAGCCGAGCAACACTCACCTCATAACAGCCAACGACCAACAGGGCAGAGTAAGAAGGATGAAAAACACAAGTGTTAAATTTGTTGCCACTGCTGTTCAATTCATGAACACATTCGCCTTTGCCACCAGATCCAACCTTCCACACTCTCACCAAGTCATCACTTACAGATGCCAAATACTCACCAGTAGCATCCCAGCACATAGAATGGACAACGCTGTTATGGCCCTGCAATGACAGTTGATGTTGGTGAAAATGATTGTTGATGTTGAGGCTTAATCCGTGTTTTTTTTTTTTTTTTGGGGGGCGAAAAGATGGTACTCCATGCAAAATATCAAAAGAGAGAGAGAGAGAGTTGAAGCAAAAAAAGACATGATAGAAATATGAAAAAAAAAAAAAAAAGATAATTCTTTATACCCTAAATTGATATTTTCACCAAATCTTTGTTATTCCATATCCAAAGCCATGAGATTCAGAAAAAAAAATACAATCTCTGCTTTGTTCAGAGGCTTTGTTATTTAAAAAAAAAAAAAAAGAACGGAATAGCAGCATAAATGGAGAAAACAACAGTATGCCAAATCATTTAAATCAAACCTCCAAATAGAAAAGTTTATGCACCATGGAGGTAAAAGTTTTAGAACATGTGCATTCATATTCCTATAAAGCCTGCTAAAGGGTTCCAAGCAACGAACACATAAATTTGTTAGGCATTCACAACAATAAATTCTTTCTTGTCAAGACTTCTCCGATGGCATTGAATCTGCCAAGACATGCAAAGAAACTATGATCGTGCAACATCATTATCACTTGGTTTTCTCATTCTATATGCAACAAAGCTGGAGAGTAACCTGTAATTTGGCCCAGCAACCTTGGGTGTCTACGTCAAGTATGGACACAGAATTATCTGCTGCAGCTGCAAGGAACTTTCCAACACGAGGCTGAAATCTTATCTTAGTTGCACCACCCTGATAAAAAGGAAAAAAGAAAAAGGTAATAATGGTAAAAGTAGGACTTGGAAAAGAAGAAAGGAAAATAATGATAGAGCATTTTACATAAACATTTCTTGAGAATAAATCGTAAGGCTATATACCTTGAAAACTCCAGCACAAGTTCCATTCTTGATGCTCCAATATCGAATCTCACTATTATTATCACATGAGCAGATAAGGTCATCTTCGGTGGGGTGGAAATCAAGTGATGTAACAGTTGTAGAATGTCCCATAAAAGTACGAAGTGAATAACCCGTCTGCAAAAATAGAATCATGCATCCACAAATTAGGAAAATTTGGAGAGAATTTCATTCGCATAATTCCCAGGAGCAAATGCTTCACGAGACAACTTACAGAAAATATCCATAAAATATATTACTTTCAGATTTTTCTAGAAACTAATTTTCTTCATGACTCGACTCATAAAGCCTTCAATAACTAGGGATTGACTACACAATCTCATTAAGCCATCCATTTTATAGCTGCAACAGTGGACTTCCTCTTTTATGTTTTCAATACCTAGCAGTCAATATTGTTTTGAGGTGAGCTTCTGCTTCTGAATACTGAAGCAGTCTTCAAAAGTATTAGGAAACCAAAAAACACACAGCAGAATCGGTCATTTTAGAAGCAGCTTAAAAATTTTATCAATTAAAGACTAAGCAACAATGTAATTGCAACAGTGATCAGGATAAGCCATTCCATGATAATGAAAGAGTATGCCTACTAACATTATCAGCATCCCACACCCTGACTGTTCTGTCAGCTGAAGACGTAGCAAGCCTAGACATACTTGGACTGAAGCGAACATCAGTTATCCATTGAGAATGTTCTTCAAGTGTTGACTTTACAGCAAAAGACTCCATGCACCACAGCACAGCCTGCGCAATAGTATCATCAAGCAAAGAACTTTATCTTTTTTCTCTAGAAAATTTAAAACAAAAGCCAGAGTAGTATGGAAGTTCACCTATCAACCAGAAACAACGGTTTACGTATAGTTCAATATCACAGAAGAAAAAAAGGATTAAATTGAATTAAATCAAATCACCTTGTACCTTTTTATCATGGCCACCAGTAGCAAGCAACTTCCCGTCCGATGAGAAGTGACAACATTCCACTTTACTTGTACTAGCAGGGATATGCTGGACTTCCATAAATGTCAAGCCTAACATTACAATGTTATTAAATCCCTATGTATTTCACTCACTGTAAGAATTTGCCAGTATTTGTGGCGGGGAACACATTCCATCAATAATTACAAAAAAAATCAACGTTAACCATACCTTTGCTGACATCACTACACCGACCAACTCTATCTCTAGGTTCTGGATCATCGTGAGACAAAAATGACTCCACATTATCATCTAGAGATCCATCATCCACAAAACGATCTATATCAGCCTGTATTTGTTATCTCAAGTTATCCCACTGTAGAATGGAATATCAATCAAAATAACTAGCAAGCAGTCTGTAAATTTCTTCCAGTTGACACATCCAATCTAGGGAATAATAAATCCCAATTTATGCAGCTCAGTATTAAATAAGACATAAAGACTGGAAACAGGTAGACTGTCGGCTTTTAATGATTTCACTTGGCTCTACTAGCATCTGATCTGAAATCAAGTTATTTACATAGCACTGATTCTTAAAGTTAAAGAGCCTACCCAAAACAGATATCACTTCACTTTATTGCCTTCTTTTATATAATCTTTCACCTCTTAGGAGATGCTAAACAATATTTCCTGCTTCCTCTCAGGTGATATCAAAATCAGAATAATCATATGATACACTTAGTCTGCCAACTCATTTGCTCTACAAACTTTCTATAGAAGATAAAAGGGCCAAAATTTAAATTTCATCATTGCAAAAATAAAAAATAAAAACTTGAAAAAAAAAAATCTATAGCAAGACATGAATATGACGTTAATCAAAAGATGAATAGAAGCTTTTTTACCAGTTGATTAGGAGCTGATGTAAGGGAACCCAAACCATCAGAGCCAAACATAAGCAAAGACTTTGAGGAACCACTATCATGTGGCAAAGTGGGCATTGAGATGGCATCTCCTGGTGTGTGAGTAGATGGTGATGAAGGTGAACTTGGAGATGGTCCAGTGGTGTTTGCAGTTCCTGAGCTATTGACTGGACCTGAAGATGACCCTGGCTGCTTCCTCTTTCGGCCAACTTGAGTTTTTGAAGCCTTAATCAAAGATGTAATACTATGTTAGAAATTCTGGCTGGATGTTGAATTAAAATGCTGGTCCAAATTATGTAACACCCAAATAGAAATCAGAGTGTGGTCATGGAGGTAAAAATGTTGTGGTTACAGTAATCCAACTCCAGACCATGAGATAAACCAGAAAGAATCCAAAGGTCAGAATGTATAAATATCATGAATACCTTTTAAAACATTTTGATATTTCTGGAGACCGAAGAATCTACAAAAACTTTTTTTTTTTATTTTAAAAAAAGAACATTCAGGATTACCAGCCCAATCCCCGTAAATGTTAAACCTGGTCATTTCCCTGAAAGGTGTTCAATATGCTACTATCAGGCATCATACTGCAGGCACCAACCATTTTATCTTGCTGCTGAAGTTGGTGATTTGAATTCTGAGACTGCTGACTTGAAAGCGGATGCTGTGCAAATTGTTGTGATTGTTGATTATTTTGATGCAGTTGTTGCTGCTGTAACTGAGACATATCATATACCTCGTATCAAGGGTGAGGAAGTTGCAACAGCTTCAAATCTAATGAAAACATCAAAGAATAATGACATTTGTCAATAGATGTGCACTACAGATAAATATACCTTAACTGACATATCAGGGTTTCCACGAGGCAATGTAGGACAACCAATTTGCATAGGTGATCCACCTTTGGGAACCACATCAGCAAGAGAATTTAGTGGGCCATCCTTTCCAAGACCCATCATCTGATTGTTCAGAAGCATTCGCATTTTTCTGCTTTCAAAATCATTTGCTGATGGGGATGACAAATTTTGTTGTGCTTGAAGAAACAGTTGTTGCTGTAAGTGAAGCTGACTGAAGGGCTGAGATGACGGAATCATAGATTTCTGATGCTGGAGAAGCCCATATCGAAATTGGTCCTGTCCCTACAATTGGTAAGATAGTATTAGACAAAGAAACCTGTATATTGATCTTCCAAGCCTTATTACAGTTACTATACATCAAATTTGAACAACAAAACCACAAATCAGATCTGATAGACATTTTATGCAGCAGTGACATCAATCATTGTCAGATTTCAACCATATATAAGAGATTAAATTATCTAGGTACTCCACTTTATTTTCCAGGAGATGGATTTAAAAAATATATATATTTCAGTGGACCCTATAATTCTACAGATAAATTAATCTTCTCCCTGTATCCATTTTACAAAGTTACTTCAGCAGTTATCCATGAGCCAAAATATCAAGGGTTTGAACATATACCCAAAAAACCTCAACCAAGACAGCCAACTTCTGTTTAAGCAGAGTAGACACAGTTTTGTTCAAGTAAAAAAAATCCAAAGCAATGGAAATTAGTTACAGGAAATCGGATAATCTGGCTTAAACATCTGTTTTATTCAGGACAAGATACATAAGTCCTACTAACACATGATTTATTCAACAAATTTCGCTAAACTAACATATTCAACAGTATTTTACATTTAGCAAATACATTCATTGTCTTGATAATCCAGCCAGCACATGGCTCCTAATTTTTGGAACAATCATTAAACATTGAACTCTCATTATTGTTCAGTTGCAGCGAGCCAGTGAAACTGAAAATATGGAGGAAATAGAAACTTCCTATCAACTATAAGTCAAAAGACTTACCGTTAAAGGCCATCCTTTCAATGTCAAATTGCCACCAGCTTGATTTGATCCTTAAGAACAATATTAGTTAATAAAAAGCAATAATTTGTACATTAAATTCATAGTGAAAGCAATGTGAGCAAAAAATAAGAATATTTGTATTTCTAACATACCCATAGTGCAGCGTTAAAATGTGAATTCACAGCGAATAATTGAAATTAAAAGAATTTTAAGCAATTCACATGTGACTTTACAACTAAAGCAATGAGATAACCAAGTGGCAAATTTACATCGATTTGCCAATTTAAAAGGTCAGAGGAAGCTAGTGCACATCTTGATGAAACAAGGTCCTATGACCAACCATCGAGACAGTCAAACCAAGTTAAAAACTATAATCCAAACTCTTCCACTTATAAAAAAAATAAAAAAAGTTATTCATTTGAGTGGTAATAAATTTCAAGCAATATCTTCAGGCAAGGGGTTCAATAACTAAGGCTACTTCTCATCCATGCCAAATGCTCTCTGCATCAATAACTCAGAGGGTTGTTTCACATCCAATAACATCTACTGCTGAGAAGGTTTGCTGTACTTACAACCTTCCAATACGTACACACTCACCAATGCCTTACTGTGTTACAGGGGTCATTTCAAATAAAATAATTGGTTTAGTTTATTAAGGATCCATTTGGATGAGCGATGAGCTCAGTTCCAAAGAGATTAAAAATAGCGATAGCGGTGAAATTAGTTACTGTAGCAATGAGATTGGGTATTATAACCATAAGATTAAAATCAATGATGGGATGTGTTTAGATTTAAGCGCAACGGCAGCAGTGAGGTGAGAATAGAAATTAACCATTAAGGACATTAGTTTAAAATATGTGTGTATATGTAAAATAAAAATTTTAGTTTATTTGATACTTATGAAATTAATAATTTAGTAAAATTTATTCAAATTATATTTATGTCAGATAATAATTTTATTCATAAAGATTTAAAATTTAATAAAATATATCAAATAATGTTTTGCATTTTTTTATTATCCAGGTAACTATTTATTTTTTATCAATATATTAATTTTATAATAACAAAGTTTATATTGTTATTATATTATTACATAAAATAAAATAAAATTATTATATAATGATAAAATTTGTTATATATTTATTCTCTAATTAGAAAAAAAACACGTAAGGTTGAAAAAATAAAAAGGCCCTCCACTGGAGGGACTTTTGTGCCACAAAGCTCTAGCGGTAAATGAGGCGAGCAGTACGGTGGAGACACTCCACCGTGTCTCACCTCAAGTGTCCCAAACGAGACAATTTCCCTGTCAAAGGAATATGTCATCAAAATTCCATCTCACCATGGGTAAGATGGAATCAAAATGGAACCTAAGAAAAAAGAAATATCCAGCCCACCTAAAGTGCAATGGAAGTTAGATACTTTCTTATTTTAAGGTGTTTGTATCAAAATTAAACAATAACAAGAAAGCTTAAACAGAGAAACAACTCTGTTGAGGTAAAAAATTTACCATGAACTCCAATTAATGATCCATCAGAACCAGCAGCTCTTGGAGTCAACATTGAATTGATCTCACTCTTTGAATCCTGTATCAGCATACGATGTATTTCACATCCAATATTATTAAAAAAAAAAAAAGAAAAAACCAACAACAACAATTGAAGTTAAAAACTTCAAAATATAAACGAAAAAAGGACAAAATTACAATGTAAGTACCTGGGTGTGCACTGAAATCTGCTGACCTCGATTTTGCATTTGCTGAATATTACTTGATATATTTCCAAGTATGCCATGCGGTGTTTGCCTGTAAGGTAGAGTAGAGTTTAATCACTAACAGTTTTTACACATCACAAATATGACAAAACAAATAAAGAAAACAACGCATGATCTTTTCAGAACAAAAAGACCACATGAGAATTGAGATGTACCCTGATGGCTGGCCACCCACTGAGGCTGCTTTCATCATTGAGGCTTGGTTAGGATCCAGAAGCTGGCCTAGATTATCGCCTAATCGCTGCAAACTTATCTGATGTCAGAAAAAAAAAAAAAAGAATGCGAGAAAAAAGGGTGGTATTGTGTCCTATGACGCTAATGAGAACTAGGTACCTTCACAGCTGCATCGTCCAAGGAATCACTCTGGCGTGGAAACCTAAAAGTCTCATCATACATCTTTCTTGTGGCAGCAATTGCATTTGCAGGGTTCTCTTTCACAAGAGGTTCACCAACAAGCCCATTGGCAGCATCATTTAATAACTGAGTCCCTTCTCTTCGCTGCTGCTGCTGCTGTTGCTGCTGCTGCTGCTGCTGCTGCTGCTGCTGCTGTTGTTGTTGCGGCTGCTGCTGAGCATGCCTCTGCAATAAGAGCTGCTGCATCTGCATCTGCATCTGCTGAGGCTTCTGATAGTGTTGCTGCTGCTGCAGTTCTCGGGTCTTGACCATTTGAGTCTGCCATTCTTAAACATTTTAATAAACAGCAAACTTGCTCAACTAACTACCCAAAACAGCAATTTTAAAATGACTCATGACATGAACGGAGAATTTTCAAACAAAATTTTTAATAATATATGATATATTCTAAATTGCAAAAATAATTGTTCACTACAAAAGTCAAACTCATTTACAGTCTCAACCTTTACTAGATTCTGTGCCCAAGGACACGGATTATTCTTGGGAAAAAGGCCAAACAGAAAATATTACTTGAAAATCTACTATTGTAAGTATAATAGATTCTACCATTTGTTCCTTCAGACTATTCTTATATTGACTCTTTATTTATTTGAACTTTCCATGCCAAACAAAAAGTAAGACAAGCAAAAAGATGGGAGCAAATACCATAGAAGAAGATATAGCACTATTAATCTAGGTTGCTCTGACTCTTCATTTTACTAAAAGCACCGGTCCAACACATATCAGGATATTGGGTTGGTCCGATACAGACTTGGATCCATATCCAACACTCCCACTGTAGTCTGAGTAACACAGGTATCAATTAAAAGCATATATCCAGCCCAAGTCTTTTAAGCATGCGAGTTCTTTTTTCCAGAAACAATTGTAATAAGCTACATGCTAGAGTCCAGTGAGAGCTTAACCATGATAAGTAGGCCAACATACTAAGCTTGAAACCCCCCCAAAAAAAGGCAATACCAAATGTTAGTAAGAGTTCCCTTATAACACCAACAACCACTAAGAAAAGCCCACAAACACACCTCAATATAAGATGCAGCAGCTTCAGAATGCTTCTCATTTGTCCTTGCAATGAAGATATCCCAAAATACCGACCACCACTCAAATAAAAAACCACCAGGTGCATCAATAGCTAAAAAACAAATTTAAAAAAAATCAGAATCAATTAAGCTCAAAAAAAGCAAATTTAAATTCTAATCATCTACGCAATGCTATCTTTCTTTGCAAGATTTTATTATTATTATAATTATTTTGCATGTCTTACCTACTGGATCAGTTGATACTTTCCCTTCAGCTTGAAATGCCTTTGCAGTAGCATTTAACTTTCTCTTCATCAGATAATCATATATATAAACATCCAACCTATTCTCAGAAAGGATAACCATTAAAAATTCGGTAATCAGATTATTATAACAGTAAAAGGTAGTAAATTTAAATGCAGAACAATAAACCTTAATTTGCAGAAAACCCTTCATTAGCCCAATATATATATATATATATATATATACTCCTACATAAAGCTAGAAATTTCACAACCCTTCATTTGAATTCCAAAACATTTAAAAGAACAGAGTGCTCTGTTCCACTGCTAACATTTTAAATTTTGCATTATTTCATTCAAAAGAGTCTAAAAAGATAATTTTAATAAGCTTTTATTAATAATAAAGCTGGCAAAATGGGAGCATTAAAAGGAAGAAAAAAAACCCATTTTCATTCCTCTCCCAAAAAAAAAAAAAACCCTAAATCAGTATATAAGTAGTAATTCCATGGACAACCCAAAAAATGGAAAAAAAAAATCAATGAACAAATTGGAAACTTTCATTAATAGCCCACTAAATAATTAAGTTAAAACTCAAAAACGCTAGACAAAAAAAAAAGTAAAAACAAAAAGATAAGATAAACAACGACATAAAAGAACCCTAGTAAACAAAACACACCATAAACAAACACACACACACACAAAGAACTTACATTTTATCAGCTTCCCAGCTAGTCTGCGACATGATTATAGATTTTCAAAGTTATATATATATATAAAGACAAGACCTTAAAATCCGTAAAACCGCTAAACAATGTAAGGAAATCGGTCAGGTTAGATTCTAGAGAAATGGTTTTTTTTTTCCTTCTTTTCTTTTTTGTTTGCCGGACAAAGCTTTTTCAATCGACTTGAAACATTGAAAGATAGAAGTGAATATTTTATATTCTTCCAACCTTTCCTAATTCTCTAAAACATTCTCGGAATTTTTCTTTTTTTTTTTTTAATTTTTTTTCTTTGTTGGGTTTCCAAATTCTAAAGCATTTGTTTGGGAATTAAGGCAAAGAAAGGGGGTTGAGTAATTGTTGACTACACTTCCACGCAACCACTGTCTTTTATGCATGAAAGAAAGTTTTGATTTGGCCTTTAAAAGTTTAAAACCTCTGTTTATAGTCAGCTTTTATGAGAAAGTTAATGGCAGTCTGGCAGATTACACTTTTTTGACTACCCCTCCTCCTCCTAATTTTATATTAAATAATTAATAAATTACTGTTTTATTTTTTTAATTCAATAAGTATCATATTCTCCTTTTTTTTACCGTACATTTATTATATTTTTATTTTTTTATAATAAAATAGTCAAAATGTAAAATCGGTATGTTTTATAACTTAAAGGAAAAGAGTGTTAAATGCAAAGTAAATATATATATATATATATTTAAATGGTGGCATTTTGTATAAAAGTATATAAAGACTATTATTAACTAAAATGAAAGAGTAAGTACATTTATTAATAATGTAATAATTATTAAATGAGTTACTTAAATATTGTTAATTGAATTAAAATTTTATTTTATTTCTACAAAATTTAACCTCAAAATATTTGAAATAAAACATCAAACTTGACTTATATTGAACTGGATTTAAATAAAATTTTAATAATTTAAATTAGTCAATCTTGTTTGAATTATTATTTATATAACTAAAATTAATATTATTTAAATTTAAGTATAAATATTAATATAAAAATATTTTAAAAATTTTAATATTACTTTGAATAATAAAATAAACATCCGAACTGGCTTAAATCCAACTCGACCAAAGCCTAAATAAGAAAATAAAAGAAAAAAATTCAAACCACAACCACAATTGCTTGAGGGACAAATTCTTTATCATTATGTGAAAGACAAAGAAACATTTATTTGATCCATTCAACAATGGCTTTCCCCTTGAAAAGAAAATAAAAATCTCTAATATGAGATTTAGAAAAGAAACATAGGTGAAAAAACTCATTCATTCCTTGAAATCATCCTTGTCATCCACAGGAATAGGTCTGTTCCTCCAAAACACAGCAAGGCCACTCCCACCAAGCTACAAGAAAAATCAAGAGAATCTCAATTGAAAAGGTGCCCAAAAAGAAAATGGGGGTAATGCAGGGCAAGGCCTGTATGTAGGAAGAAAAAATAGATATCGGATTGCGAAAAGAAGGTATCGTACCGCCATGCAGACAACACTAACTGCAGAAGGAACAGCTACGAGGGGATTGGTGAAATGTTTCCGGGCAAGCAAGAAACCAAGTGCAGAGCTCTGTGCATAAAAAGCAAGAAACAAAATACAGCATCGTTCATTGAGAGCACGCTAGTAATCGGGTGAATAACCATCACGTTTTTGAGCAAGAAGATAGGAGAAAGCTACCAAGAGACGTGCAATAAGAATATCTAATTTACAAAAACTCCATAATAGATTGACAATGTAGCACACTGGTAAATAATAGCAAGCTTTAAGTCGAGAGATATTAAGACGGTTATTTTTGGGGTTGCAAAACTTTTTCCGGATTCTATAATAACAGATGATTTAAGAAATCATTCAGAGAAAATAGAGCAGATTACCATTCCTGAAGCTGCTTGATGACTTTGATCATGCAATTAATGTGTTTCTTATTTACAAAGGACAGTCAAACTAGGGACAGACAGCTGTTTTAAAGTTGTGATACAGATAAAGTTTCTGTATAATGAAAATATCAAGCATCTACCATTCCCAATAGGTATCAAAGAAATAACATAATAATCATTCATGAAAATGTCAAACATCAATCAGGCTTGTTTTAGATACCTAAAAAAATTGAAGTTCTCAGATGTCTTAAAAGTAATGAAGAAATGCCAACCTGCATTCCGCATTCTATGGATATGGTACGAGAAGTGGATTCCCCAAATGATATTTTCGAAACCCAGTAACCAAGGGCAAATGCAGCAGCATGTAGGAGAGCTACAGGAAATATTAGCTGACCTCCTTGGGCTTTCAAGACTTCAGACACTAGGCCAATCTTAGAATAAAAAAGGACATCAATGTGAGTTCTTCATGTGGAAAGAAGCTTTTTCAACAGAAGTGCAAAATGTAATGAAAGTATCCTGATAACTTACCGGGCTTGCACAAAGTAAAGTAGTGAGAATAACTCCAATTAATGGAGTCACTGAGGTTATTTTTGAAGTGAATTTTGGAAAGAATTCATTGGCCAAGACTGCCACAAAGAAGACATTAGAGTTCATTAGACTTAATGATAACTGATGTGCAACCAATAAAAACAGATAAGAACGATAATCCTCTGTTACCTCCAACAACTGTTGGTACTAATACAACCTGAAAAGTACTCATAGCCAGATCCTGTAAAGATTTTCGGGAAAACATTCTTTATATTAGTGGAATCGCCATAAATGAAGGCTTCATATGTTATAGCTATGCAGATTACACTTCGAGCTCTTATATCCTCCGTCTATTGTCAGTTCTATCATTTCTATCAGCAACATAAGGTGTAGATATATTTTAAATTTCTAATTGATCCACCTGATGTTTTTCGCTTTAATGTTTTGGTGAATTAACCAGTCCAAAATTGTCGGAAGGGAAACCAACGAGGAAGGTTCCATTATTGTGTACGTCAGTCACCAGAATAAAGCAAGTGATATTAATTACTTTGAATTCTATAATGCAAGTTGTCTCATGCTTTATGTATTTGCCAATTATCTGTAAAGGCAAGCTTCAAATAAGCACAAACATACCACAGCATTAACAGGAACAAGCTGACCGGCAAGAAGCTTTGTGAGGAGTGGTGTCATAACAATTGCTCCAATAGTTGAACACCTGCAGAATTTCTATAGGAAATTGAGGAGCTTGAAGGTTGTTTAATTTCAAGTTTCGTATATGTTGAAAATGCCTTAAATCTTTTTGTCATAAGTTATTATGCTTTCTTAAATACAAAAGTAACGCATATTTGAAGTAAGTTGCCCAGTTAGCTATCATTTCATCATGCAGGTCAAACTATAACCCACTAAAAACTAGGCCGTCATCATATACTCAAGATATTGATCATGCAATTCTATATCGTTAGAAGTAGAGCACAGATAAACTAATGACATTTTATACTTCTTCTCATTAGCATGATATGCATAATTCCTCTTCTCTGGTTCAAGTATCCGAAATATTCCTCCTGAATTATCAGTATACTAGGGCTATTTGTTTTTTCTTCTCACTTTTGCATGTTATCCGGCCTCAATAAACTATGAAGAGTGAAAAGTCTAAGTGGATTGATCAAACAAACATCTACATAGACAAACGCTAGCTA
>JBBYHK010000018.1:1807475-1826069 GCA_038382065.1 Adansonia grandidieri | reverse complement strand
CATGCTGTGGTACTTTTGCTTTATATTTATTTTACTTGAGTGGTTTCTTCTCCCCTTTCCAGGGAGCATGCTCCATCAATTATATTTATGGATGAGATAGACAGTATTGGATCTGCTCGAATGGAATCTGGAAGTGGCAATGGTGACAGTGAGGTGCAGAGGACCATGTTGGAGCTTCTCAACCAGCTTGATGGATTTGAAGCATCTAACAAGATCAAGGTATTAGTTGTTTCACTGAAATACGAATGCTTTAAATGAGGGAAACCATCTTATAGTTTGCATACTGATATTTTTATTACTTCTGTACCTACTTTGATGCATTGATGGACAGGTTCTGATGGCCACAAATCGGATAGATATCTTGGATCAAGCTCTTCTTAGGCCAGGTCGAATTGACAGGAAGATTGAATTTCCAAATCCTAATGAGGAGGTACATGCTATCTAGTTGTGATTGTTATCCTGCAAGCATTTTAGTTCTGTAAGCCACTCCATCATTGCCACCTTGTTCTTACATATGTTTAAAGAAAAAAAATAGGTAGGCCGGGGGTTGTAATTAACTGAATGCATTATGACGATTTCATTTTGTTGATTGTGCATCATTGATTGTGTTATTTCTCAAGGTTGGCGTTAGTGCCTACTAGACTTATTGTATAGGGACTCTCTCTGGGGAGAAGGTGAGAATTATTTTCCTGTTCCGTTCTGCTGTGATTCATTGTTGCTTGAATGTTTTGTGAATCTTTTATTGTGCTGTTGCTTTTGCAATGCTCTGCTACTAACCAATAGAAGATTCTTCTGTCATTTTAGACTTTGTTCATATGGGTACTTTTGTTCTCTGTTTTTAGAAAGCTGAGCGCTGATGCTACAGCGTACTAATGTTGTCTGTTCAATTATACGTAGTCTCGTCTGGACATCTTAAAAATACATTCTAGAAGAATGAATTTGATGCGGGGGATTGATCTGAAGAAGATTGCAGAGAAGATGAATGGTGCTTCTGGTGCAGAGCTTAAGGTATGTTTGCAGATAATTTATTAAATTGTGTCTGGTTTCTCTGGATAAATAGAAACTGCTATTCTTCCAATTGGAATATGGCGGCAAGCTGTGAATAGCATTTTTTTGTCTGTATCCTGTGGTCCCTCTCACATCCAACGCCCCCAACCTCCTAAGGCACACAGAGAGAGGGAGAGAGAGGATTGTTATTTTTAAACCTTTGATAATTCTATGGAATCTATTTCTTACATTTCATATGCTAGAAGCCTTGGATGGCACTGATATTTACGCTTTTAAGCCAAAAGAAAAAAAAAGAAAAAAAGGAAATAAAGGATCCTTAGACCCAGTCAGACTTTCTGACAATAATTGCGTTGTTATTTTTTAAACAATTCAGCATAGGTCATCCGTACAACGTGCCTGAGGCTCATGATGATTGTTAACAAATGCTACGCAGCTGGTTTTGCAAGACCATAAGCTTTTGGTTTGCAATAAAATGCATCTTACCGACTTGACTGTGTGTGCTTGTACGCGTTTGATGGATCCCTCTTAATTTATTGCAGGCGGTATGCACAGAAGCAGGGATGTTTGCTTTGAGGGAAAGGAGAGTCCACGTAACACAAGAAGATTTTGAGATGGCGGTGGCGAAGGTGATGAAGAAAGAGACTGAGAAAAACATGTCTTTACGGAAGCTGTGGAAGTGATTACGTTTTGTTTTGGGAATTATATGGAACATGTAAAACCTTATCTTTATACTGAACAAATGTATCGAATATTAGTGCCACTGGCCCTTGTTCCTGGCTGCTACGACCAAATGCCTCCACTTTCTTATTCTTGACAAGGCTGTCTTTTAAGTTTTTAAGCAGAGGACTTAATTTTTTTTAATGAAAAACTTGGTTCGTCTTGCAGAGTTCTGGATGCATAACAGCTGACTGACTCCATTAAAATCCTAACAAAAGATTTAGTCTTGCCCTCACTGAAATTTAAATAGAATCTCATTTTAAGGTGTGAGTAGCACTAAAATGAGCTAATTTTGACTTGTGAATTTGATGACTAAAAGGTTTGTAAGAACTTACACTGGGTTAGTTGAATCGGCTGGGGGGACATACTCAACATGGATGCAACGGAAAAATTTAATGCATCCCGTAATTTGATAGCTTTGCATTGGCATTCTTATTGAGTTGCTGCGGACCATGACCCAGCGGCTGATATCCTCCCCTTGGGGGAGGAGGGGGGGATGATCTTTAGAGAGAAAATGAGCAACTCAAATCTCTTAATTTAGAGATTTAGTAAAAATAGAGATCAGACCGTATGCAGACTTAAAAAGTGCTGAACCCACCGACCTACACAAATATTGCTGCACTAAGGTAACGGTAACAAATGGCAATGATTGGATCAATGGTCAATCAAAACCCAACCATCCCAATTATTAAATTCCTCAAGGCAAAGGCAACTGCAAAGAAGGTTAACTCATATTAAGTGCAGAAAAAGATATTATAAATAAACAAATATATAGCAGCAGAATTCCGCGTCACGGGTTGGCGTTTTATTGACGATTCAAGCCCATCACCTCAGTCAACTTAACATCGCTTTTAAGGCCTTTTTTTTTTTTTTTTCCAGTTTACTTAAACAAGACTCCAACAGAGTTTTCCTAATATAATAAATTTAGAATTTATAAGTTGACAGAAATACAATATTCTTTTTCTTCCTTTGTTTCCTTTTTTTTTCTTTGTTGGGAGGGAAGAACTTTTTTTTTTTTATTTTAATTATCCCTCTTTAAGTTGTTTTCTTAGCGAATATGCAGATTAAGAAACGGCCACTCCTTCAACTTCTGTTATATTTTCTTTTTGTTTCCCAGTTTTTCAAACTCTCCTATGCTGATGTCGGTACTGCTGCCCAGTACAGCCCCCCATATTTACGTTAGTATCTAACCTCAGCAATTTCTACTGCAAAATTTCAATTTTGTTTTCGGCCCCATCTTTTTTTTTTTATTCTTAATTAACTTCCTTTTGTACAGCGACGGCGTGCTTTGGTGATGATCAAACCCAGTTTCCATCGAGCAATTTATTCGCAGCAGCTGGGGATGGGATATGGGACAACGGAGCATCATGCGGAAGGCAATACCTGGTGAGATGCATCAGTGCTTCACAACCTGGGACTTGTGTTCCTGACCAGACAATCCAGGTCAAGATAGTCGATTATGCTCCTACCGCACTGTCTCAACCTTCAGCTCAATCCACCACCATAGTTCTATCCGAGACAGCTTTTGGTGGCATCATCAATATAGCTGTTGACTCCATCAACATAGAATTCCAACAGTAATTTCATCTTCTTAACATTTATAAAATTTACTCATTATTTCTTAACTCCATTCCCTTCCAATTTCCCCATATTTAAAGCTCAAAGTTAATTTCTTTTTTGCTTCTTCAATCTTCATGCAGGGTTTGATGGTATAGTCTCTTATATATACGGATTCACTTCAAGGTGGGGAAAGGAAGAAACATATATAATCTGCAAATCTGTAATACTGTACTACGCTATTTTTGTTCCTGGAATGTTTACTGTTTAGATAGAAACGTCATTGGCTGATTGAGAATAAGATTCTTTTCATTAAGTAAAAAATATATTAATATCCATTTCATTCTTCAACGTCAATGTTTGTATGCATTATTATTATTTTTTTGATAATAAAAAGGGAGCTTTCTTTTCGTATGGTTTCATTGTCATGGCTCTTTCGCATGTGCTTCTTGCCATTTGGAAGCTTCCGCAGTTAAACGTTACATTTTTGGCGTACACTTTACCCCAAAACCCTCACCCGGGAGTGAAGCAAATGCTCATATATCATATGGGAAGACTTCCAATATATGTCGCTATCATGATCAAAAGGCCAATAATCTTTATGGATTTTTTTTGTGGGGGGGGGGGCTGGTGTCAAGCAATGGTCCTCTATTGTGACTTTGACCATTATTATATATAAAAACTACAACAATGTGAAAACATGTTATTCTCTTTTTCTTCATAAAAATAATGCTTATTCTTACAACTAAACATGTTTAAATAAATTATTTAATTTTTTTTCAATTATTTATTCACACATATTTGCCGTGACTAATTTGTGGGTATAAAGTATATATATACATATATGTTCTGTTGTGCCAATAATTGAAAACAAAGGGACAAACGGGTTAGTAGAAAAAAGAAGAAAAACACCTTGAATTGGGATATTTTTCTTTTTCGGAGTAACAATCTCAATGAATAAAAAAAGGAAGGAAATTTGGACCCGTTTCTCTTGCCAAAGACCAACCTCTTAATTGATCTTTTGCTGGTGGTAGAAACTAGAAAACGGTGAGTTTGGAAGTTGTCTATAATTAGGTGAGCTAGTATAACATTGAAAAGGTAAGAAAAACATTGGAGACGTGCTTTTGTATTTAAATAAAATAATAATTAGATTTTATATTTGATGTACTATTGTTAGTTTGCAATGTTGAGGAAAATTTATTTCACATTACTTAGAAAAATCAAGTATAAACAATTTATAATAAGTTAATTGTATTAATTTTTTTAATATTATTATTATTATTAATTTGGATAATTGAGTAAAGTGCTTTAAGCCCCAGTCTTTATTAAGTTCAATGTCAAATGATGGACATTTTGGTTTAAATTTGATGATTGAATTACTTTTATTTTTTATATTTAATTTTTGGAATAATAAATAATAATTAATTCGAAAATTTATTCTTATGAATTGAATAAGAGAAGTTGTGTTCAAAGAATATAACATTAATCAAAGTTATTATACAAGGACATAATATTTAGCTAAAACGTTCCTTGTAAGAGCCCAATTGACTTATAATCGTAATTTTGTATTGCTTATAAAAGATACTTTCGTATTTTGTCATTTTTATTATTTTGCTTAGAAGTTTATAATTTTATTGTGTAGTAGAGATATTATAAAGCTTTAAAGACAGTATTTTCATATCTTAAAGTATACCCTATAATTCTTTTCTCCATTAATTTTTCACTATGTATTATAAGTGTATAGATCTATATACTTACACATTAAGCTATATCATGCTATCTGTTAAAAAAATGTAATTGCTGTATTTATTTTTAAAGATTTAAATTTTTTTATTTATTTAATAATGAAGTGACATAATAAAAATCACTGACAATATATAAATTCATATATTGATTATACCTCAAATACGAACTCGTATTAATTTAAAAAATATCAAAATGAAAAGTACGAGTAAAGAGAATTTTTCAATGTCAGCATTTTGAAAAAGCTTATCTTAAATACTATTTATTTATTCTTTTATACATGAATTGTCTCTTAAGAATAGCATTTACCTACTCTTATACATGAATTGTCTATAGCTTTTGAATTGTGCTCAACACAAGAAAAATAGATGTGTACTGATCAATAATGTAATAATTTATTGTAAATTAATAATATAATATTTATCCACATGAACTCTTCTATTAAACCTTTCTGGGACTAAAGGATCAACCTTTTCTACTTAAGGATTTTACTTAAAAAGTTAAGTGACGTTTCTGCAGTCCTCACCCTCTCAACTTTTGTCCAACAAAGAGTTCCGAATATTTTATTTTACGAGTGAAAAAGATAAAAGTAAAAAGCGTCAGGATAACGTCATTGGCTGACTAGAAATAGCGTGTAAGACCTGCACGTAGTCATGCACCCAGCCACTTAATTAGAAAAGGTCATACGAAGTCTGCCCCCGTACGTAGTGCACGCGAAACGGAATGAGGATCAGAATTCTTCGCCCCACGATTCTAAACAAATCAATTAGCCAAGTGGGGGATTAAACAAAGAAAAAAAAAACAACCAATCAGCAGAGCCCGATTACGGTTAGCATCAATAGAAAATAGCAATAAAAGAGAAACTATCTATCTTTTTTTTTTAATAAAATAAAAAAATGAAAAATGTTTACCTATTTCTTTTATTTTAAAAACTACTGCATGCAATTACCTATCTTTTTTCTTTCAACTATTTTCTCATATTTTTATTTTTATTACTTTTTTTTTTCACCCCGCAAAGTGGGTTGTTTTCGTTGCCAAGGGACTTCTCTGATGTAATTTCGTGGCCCAAAAAGTAGTTTTAAGTTGGCCTATAGAAAAGCCCAATAGAGCCCAATAGTGCGCCACCTTGATAAATCCAACTCCTAGAGAACCGAATTTCTCTTCTAGAAGAATTATCGATCAAACTGGGTAATGGATTTTTTTTTTTTTTTTTTCAACATTCGAATTTCCATAGAGCTATTTTTTCCTACTTGATTGATAGCGAACAAGAAAGCACAACCTGAATATATTTATTACAATTGTTCGTAATGTAATGGAGGCTGAATCAAGCTGGACATCTTCACATAGTTTGCAACACTAGTCAACGTCTCTTTCCTTAAAAGGAAAATGCAGAACATATCTCGATCTCTTATTTAAGTGAAAAAAGTTTTTTTTTTAAAAAGTATTCCATATAATAAAAGAGAAGGCAAATTAAATTATGCTATTACCAAGTTAATGAAGCACGTTAACACCGGCGGGCGGACCTAGGCAATGGTTAAGGTTCCATTTCATCCCTTGCCATGCTAGAATTTAGAGCTGGTTCAACTCAGCATGCCTTGGTATGACCCAAAGACCAGAATAGATGCCCCCTTTTCCGTGACCCATCAACCACATTTTATCACGTATCTTTTTTTTATTACTTTATATACCACGTGATAAAATATGGTTAATGGGTATAGAAAGCGGCTCGGAGTAGAGGCAAAAGATTTCCATTCATATCCTCTCGTTCATCTCCCATGCACAGGAAGAGCCTCGTTGTTCTCAACTGACAGGTTGGTGAATTGATTTAATTGGTTGTTAACACATTCTGCATCGGCAGCATAATACCTGTTTGGTTTAAAGAATCTGGTTTATGATTGCAGATAAATTAGAAAGAAAATGGTAAAGGGCGCCAAGAAATGCTTGAAACAGAAAGCTAGCAGATCTAAGGTTTATGGCAAGATGCAAGAAATTTTTGCAGTAATGGACTTCACTTCAGCTGTAAGCACTCTTTTTGTATACATGTTGGGGGTTCTTAGAGACATACCATAGTGATAACTAGTCAAACGTGGTTATAAGCGAGCTTGCTTGCTTTTAACAGCATCCTCTCTTCGCTGATGATGTATGGAGGTTTTGTTACAGTTTTGAAAGCTGAGGATGGAGGAGAATAAAGATGGTAAATTTGATCCTGAAAAACAAATAAAGTCTCTCTTACATGAACGGGTTAATGTACAAAAGAATGACCAATCTATTGCAATTGGTTCTAGTGGAAGTGTTATTACAGACCATGAACACAGAGCCAAGAAAAATGAAAGGTCTTCCCTAGGGGCTAGGCCATATATTTCCGAGTGAAGTTTTGATATACTATTAATGACATAAAACTCTTTTAAGCAGGGTTTTAGAACGGCGCAACATGCTTCCTTTCGTTCGACTCGCTGCATTTCAGAGCAAGTCTGTATTTACCCTCTTACATCTGGTTTATATTCTGATCTACTTTGGCATGACAAGGATATACTGATTGCTGAAATAATGTTCCCCTTGCCTTTCTTTCTGCTAAATAGCATAAGACATCATATTGTACCCAAATTTTTTCGAAACCACTTCATCTTCATGAGTTGAATGCAGCTTGGTACGAAGAAATTCCTGCCGGAACCTATAGTCGCATTCTTGGCAACCTCACTGCATACATCACGGTATTTTGATAACGACCAACTTCCAATCTTTTTTTGTTCATTGACGGATTAATAAGTTATCTCCAATGGGTTCCTGGTGGTGCAGGTGTTGGAAAGTAAACAAGATTGAGGGAGGGGGCTCAATTCTTATTCTTAGATTGCGGGTTACATCTGAAAGAGTTGGACCCTGGAAATGGGATGTATCATTCAGTCGTTAATCTTGAAGTTAACAAAACGAAACTCATGAAATCGGTTGGCGATCAAAAGTTTACATTGTGATCAGTGCAAAACTGCCAAGCAGCTTGGGTTCTTACTAGGAAATGTAAAGAAGGCAAAAGAAAGAAATACAGAACGTTGAAAAAGTGCTTGTTGATTAACATTACAAAGATTATTGAATGTTACAGCTTTACAAATTACAAAGCTTATTGGATGCACGTCGCAAGGATGAACTCAGCTATTTTTTTTGGTGGATATGAAATTGTTAGGAAAAAAATAATTTACAAAGATTGTTACAAAGCAGAGATCCACATCCTTCCCAGAATCTTACACTTGATTGTTATGTTATCCGAATTTTTCATTAAGTATTCATAGTAAATACTTGTTTTTGACACTTATTCGGACTAGTATGAAAGTATTATCTTCTAAATATATAAAGAAAAATATAAATATTTTTTTAGCATACCTCTATCGGACACGGCCATATGCAATACTCAACCGGGTCACATAGCTGGATTTTTAAACTTCAATTTGGAAAAAGAAAAACAAAGAAAAAGGGTTAGGAAAGGGCACCCACGTTCTACGAAAGCCCATTGCATTGGGAGTTTTGACTGTTGGTCTCTTGTTGCATTTGACCATCGCTAACAAAAACAATATGGTCACCATCTCTAATCACCTCAATATCATCGATTTCAGCTCCTTTGCTCATAACTTTAGCACCAAATATCCCAAATTTCTTAGCACCAATGTCAAGTAGCTCTTGAAAGCTTCCAGGAAGTAGAACAAGCTTTCCGGTGGTTTCTCCCTTTTCCGGGCAACTAATTACCACTCTAGTGGAGTTAACGACTGAATGCTTGACAACCTTGGGTTGATGAACCGACAGTACTAAATCTTTCTCCACATTGTGTGCAGCTGACATGATCCCAAATAATGTGTTGTGGAAGTTACTAGTCCTACGCCTGGGACGGAATTGGCTCCAGGATCCATCCGTTCCATCTGGGGCTGCAGGCTGGATGACTGGCTCACTTGTAAACCTCCCAAGGTAGCGTGTTTCCTGCTTCTCCGGAACAGACATGATAGCTTCTGTTTTCATCTCTTTACTCAATTCGAATATAGTCTTTATTTCTTCATGTCCTTGTTGCTCCGCTAAATCCCTTGGGGTCCAATTATGGACGTCGGGTTTGTCGATGTCAGCACCTAGCTCCAAAAGGAATTTGACTATCCCAACATTGTCTTCACAAACTGCAACATGAAGAGCTGTGTAACCATTGTTCCTAGGACACGTGACATCACCTCCATAACGAACAATTTCCTTCAGCAAGTTTAAGTTATTCTGCTCGGCAGCAGTGCACGCATAGTGACCTACATCTCCAGCATTAATGTTTCCCCCGTTTTCCTTCAGCAGTTTGGCCACTTTATCATGGCCGCCTAGCATTGCCTCCCACAGTGGTACGCTTCCTTCTGAGTCTGCATAATATAAAAATTAAACAAAATCAGTTAAATTGTAAATTATTACCCAAAGCATTTCCTGCTGTTTGATAAAAAGGAAATGGTTGATGAGAGGATCTTAAAGGTTTGAACCAAATAAATAAAAAGTATTTTGACCAATCTATCTAACTATAAATGACAAATTATAGTATGAAATAAGGATCATGAATTCAAACACCCATTCACTCCCAAACAGGGGACATTATAAAACAGGAAAGTCAACTATAACCACTCTTGACAATATAATTTTCTTTGACAGTTTTAGGCTCATTGTTCAGATTAAAACATAGATTAGAGAGTGCCAACCATATTATCCAAGATATATTTAAATAATTTCAGGACAAGAGTATTATCTTTTACCAGCACAGTTTGATAATCTGAACATAGACATGTCAAAAATAATGTAACATTATTCTAGATAACAGTATAAGATGATCAACAGATTATATATATATATATATATATATATATGTATATATATATATGATATCAAGGGCACTTCTAGGACTAATGAACTAAAAATTGCAAGAATTTTGCTTAAACGAAAACAAAATCAAGATTGACTGTTTTAAACAAGAAGGACTAGAGATTACCTTTACAGTTAGGATCTGCACCATAATCCAGTAAGAGAAGAACGCAGTTCTCACTTCCTCTTGAGGCAGCTATATGCTAATTTTACAAGGAAAAAAAATACAAATAAAGATTAGCACCACACTCCTAAGAACTTGGGGACCTGACTAAATCAAAAGCTAAAAGGATTTCACAAACCATAGCTGTTCTTCCATTGTTGTCTGACTCATTAGGATCAAGCCCCCTTTTCAATAGCTGATGCAACAGCAGGTCATCTCCCCTGAATGTGGCAAAGAAAAGATTGAGAGGGAGGTCCATTCTCCCACGAGCTAGCATGTTCTCGGTCTCAATTAAAACTCCTTCCATTATTGGGTCATTCATGTCTTTCAAATGCTGCCCCGAAATAAGAATTCCAAGAGTGCAGAATATGTTAAAAAATTTATTCTCACAAATTTGGGTGATTATTCTGCATATTTCATCTTAATTGCCCATCCACAAATATGTAACGGAACAATCATAGATAATTTACTGCATACATTGTTCAATGACATCAAGGTTAAGGTTTTTTTATGGATTATATTAATCACTAAGTTATATCATTGAGTACAGGATGTATACCTGAAGGAGATTATTCATGATTATGGTCCCATCTCCAACATTGGCCTGAATAACGTTAAGGAATGTAGTACGGTTTAGACGTAGAAGTTGGCACAATCGTTTTGTTCGTACTGTGAAGAGCTGTGGCCTATAACAAAGCAACCCTATCTCACCACAGATATCACCGGCTTTTGCCTCTCCAACAACCTGAAACCAGTATGCATTTGATACAGTTAGCATCCATTCATGATCCTTGATCGATAAGGCTAGTAATCTAGTGGTGCAACTTGCCTGTTCAACTCCATTTTTGAGAACCAATAGATCCTGAGAAGTAATACAGAACGTCAGGGACCATTTTGAGAGGAATTTTAGGTTTAAATCAGATAAGCAAGTAACCTACATGATCTTGATGATAGTTTCATGTAAATCATTCAACTGAATAACCCAAATTTTGAACAAGAAATAAAGTTTTTACCACGGCACCAGTGACAAGGACGTAGAAATCTGTGGGTGCTTCGTTTTGCAGAATGACGTCTTCTTTTGGAGGAAAATATTCAGCTTTCATCTCTGAGACCTTAGACATTTATTCATAAAGATAAAAAAAGATATTGAAAAAATGAAAAAAAAAAAAAAACACTAAAGAAGAGAATTTTAGTACAAAAGCTTAGAATGTTTTTAGTGGATTACCAGCTGAAAAAGCAAGTCATTAGAAACGCCACGAAACAAGTACACCTTATCCACAAGAGAGTAGAAAAGGTAATGTGAAATGCTTGACCGGATGGCTTTAGGAAGGGAGTCGAGAGTCTCTTGCTGCTGCAGCCCTTCTGAATCTGTCCTGAACTTCAGACATAAATGTGCTAGCATCTGATCTTGTAGGCGAGGAGGCAATTGGTTTCTGTGGGCAAAACTTGAGGCAGCTTGAATGGTATCCCTCTGAGAGCCCAAAAAACACAAACAAGGAAAGAATATCAAATGTAAATCCAAAATTGGTGTGAACTCAAGAGTTGAACAAACACACAACCCCACAGAAGAAGAAGAAAAAGAACTTAAAGCTAGTTTATTAGCTTGATAAACTGTAAGAATTCACTCACGAATCTTCTAGTACGGCTGGTTCCATGGACAACCAAGTTTGTCATATTTCCTATCAAATATGCTGTCAGTCCGAGGTTGAAAAACATGTAGAAAATGTCAAATATCATCTCCCTGGTATTCACGGGATGCAAATCCCCATAGCCTACAGTAGTCAGTGTAGTGATAGACCAATACATTGATGTCACATATCGAATCGACAAGCTCTGTTCAGGGAAATTGTCTCCCAGAGATGCTCCAATCCATGTTCTTCCGGGGTCATGATATCGTGCAGCGATAAGATAATAGAAGCATCCAGCACAATGAACAGCAAAAAGTGTAACCTACAAAAACATCCAGACTCTCATGAATGTTGCATTAACAGATAAAAGAATTTCCGGGTGAATCATCCCATTTCTTTTTTGTTTTACTCACACAAATAAGTTTTGCGCATCGAACCCAAAAGTAGTTGTAGTTCTTGTCTTTCTCCAATCTGTTGAAAGTAACAGTAAGTCATGCCAAACAGTAATTTGCTCTAAGTAAACAAACTTTTACAAATATCTAAGCTGAAAAGTTAGCCGATGAACGGAAAAAAAAAGATCCAGTACCTGGAAAACAAGGCACTGACTCTGCGGAGACGCCAAAGGCGAAGCATATTAAATAAGCCATACGAACGCAACGGCTTAGGGAAGATCTTCTGAGCAAGTTCGGATGGTATCGTGGATATAATGTCGAAAGCCAACCAGGAACTGCCATACTTCCAAGCAATCTTCTTGGGATCATCAATGAGTAGATAGGTAGTTTTATCAAGGTATGCAACAAAGAAGGTGAGAACAATATCCAGGGCAAAGAATCCATTAACAACATTATCAGTAATGGAGAGTGGTGCCTCCGGTTTTTTAATGAATCCGAATTCAAATGGTGATACCCAAGCAGTGTAGACTACCAGAATAACCAGAAAAGTCTCCCATATCCTGCAAGAATCAGATTTAAATTATATAAATTTCAGTCAACATTTATTCCTTATTTGGACTTAGAATTTGCATAAAACCTTTCAAACCCATTTCCATCATCGGCATCAACTAACGAAAGGCAACACAAATTGCAAGTAAGGAACACGAGATTTGAACATAGAAAAGGAAAAAAAAAATTCCCCAGGTCTCACTATAGAAGTCAAAAGTTTCTAAAGATTTCAGCAAATCAAGCCCCTCAAATTTGATATTAAAAATCATTCTTTTGGGAAGAAAATTCTTCAGGAAAATGTAGAAAAGCAAAAACAGATATAAAAAAAAAAAAACTTCAAAGTGATATCAGAGGAGTCAGACCACCAATCAAGAACTGCTTTCAACCAAAATAATTGTTTTAATATTGCTTTAGAACAAGAAAGCTATTCAGCACAGAATCAATCTGGAGATCTTATTTAAAAAGAAAAAAAAAAGTACTAATAAAATACCATTCTCAGAAAGTTACACTGTGATGGAATAAAAGAAACAAATTAACAGAACAAAGTAGTGAGAGTAATAGTAAGTAATATTTTCAATCATTTAACCAAAGCGGATTCTTATCTCAGACTATTCCTTTTTCCATCTATCACAACAACTGTAACAAAAAATAATGATAATACTAATAACAACAAATAACAAGAATAATAATGATAAGGAAAAAAAAAAAAAAGAAAGAAGAAAACAGATGCAAAAGTCAAATACCAAAAGAAAATCAAAATCGAGACAAAACAAATAAAAACCCAAAAGGAACAAACTTTTTGCAATCAAAGATCCCAAAGAATGACATTAATGTGAAATCAGCTTCATATGGAATATTTGTAAACAGAAAACTCTCTTTGCTTTTCTCGCTAATGAAAAACAGTAAACAGGAAGTAAATAACAAGTTAACATTAAAGAATTAAAAAAAAAAGAAAAGAAAAGAAGAGACAACTTTTGACTTTGTTTTTTCCAAAAACAAGGCTTTGAGATTCAATGCCATGATTTTTCCAACACCCTCCTTGTTGAACATAAAATGAATTTATTATACACTTTGATGAACATAAATAGATATCCCCTAATTACATTCGGCATTAAAAAAGAAAAGAAAGAAGAAGATGAACCCAGAGTTCAAAAACAAGTAGAGAAGGTGATGAACATTAACTCATCACTCAAAATAAGAACCCAGAGTTCTAAAGCAAAAACCAAAAAAAATAAAAAAAATCAAGCCTTTTGTTAATAAAGACCTGTAACGACGATCATAAGGAGAAACGATGAATCTCCTGAGCTTGACTCGACGGTTACTTCTGGCTCCAAGCGAAGGAAGTATCCCAGTGGTTAGACTGTAATGGCTACTCTCTCTTGACAGATGTTCAATCTCTTCTCGCCCACAAAGTACTGGCACCCGAAGCACGCCTCCGTTTCTAATCAGACTATCCATCGATCCCATTCAAAAGCCTCTCTTACGTCTTCTTCTCCTTCGAAAAAGGCTCGCTCTTCAGGTTCTGACCCTTGTATCTATATAATGTAATATGAAAACCTTTTCTCCGTCGTCGTTTCCTTCTCGATTCCTTTTATTGTTTTACAGTTAGTAATTTTTCTTTTCTAGCAGACTTAATAGTACTAATTAGTAATTAAGAGATTCAATAGTCAACCTTGTTTTTTTTACCTTTTTACAATTTCCCCCCTCTTTAATGGGACCCACCCTTGTCTTTTTTTTTCCATTTTGAAAGTTCAGAATTTGAAAAAATAAAAATAAAAATCTAACTTTAATTGTAATAGAACTCACTTTCCTTAAAAGGAAAATTAATCAATTGGATTACATTTGGACAAATAAATCAACTAGATTATACCCAAAATTTTCTATGCTCTTTGCTATTGTACATATAAAGACTTTCCAATAAATCCTCTTCCACCTTCTCTTAATACTTTTTCAACTTTAGTTTACTAAAGTGAAGCATAATTCTTAGAATACAGTAAAAGGTATAAAAATAGACATTATATTTTTTTATTTTATTTATAAAATTAAAAAAAATTCATAGTTAGTATATTAAAAATATTTTTTTTATTATTGATATTTTAAAATTTTTTTATTTACTATCAATGGAGTTCTTAAGGATTAGCATGGTAATTAGTAAAAGAATAAACATATAATAATTTTTTAATCACACTTCTAGAAATAAAAAAAAATTAACACAAAAAAATTATTTTTATATGTATATTATTATTATTATTATTATTATTATTATTATTATTATAGAAACTTTAATAACATGAAAGTTCATATTTCATGGTTTTTTTAGATTCAAATATTTAAATATGTTTATGTTTATGTAAACTAAAATATATCCGGACTTCGTGTACGGAATTATTTTATTTTATAAAAATATATATTTAAAAATATTAAAATTAAATAGTTTCATAAATAAAAATATTATTAATAAAATAGTAATTAATAATAAATTAATATTATTTTAAAATAAAAACTTTAAATAATATTTTATTCTTTTTATGTAATTTGATCCAATTCGTTAAAACATAATTCTTTTTCTCACTCTCAGTCTTTTATATATGAATGAAAATAAAAAGTAAAATAATACATATTATAAATAAATTCAAAACAAAAATAATATTTAATATCGTTATTATTCTTTACATTTGATTTTAATATTTAAACATAAAAAATAATAAAAAAAGGTCACATGTCAACAAAATATTTGACCTTTTGAAATGTGGCAGGCTAATATATGTGGGTGCTCTATGGTACACATATGTACTTAGCTTTTAATTATAATAAGATGATGATGTGAATATATACATATATATATATATATATGAAAAAAAAAAAGATGAGGAACAAAGTTGAATTAATTCCTTATTAATTGAATATTTATTTTATTTATTATAAAATAAAAGATATTAATCTTTGTATATTAGAGAGATGAAAAAAACTGAAAAATAAAATCAAAAGATTATTACTAAATTAATACAAAAATGTTAAATATTTTTAAAACTTAACAATTGATGAGATTTAAATTATTAGAAATTAGTTAATTAATTTGGTATTCATATTTTGGAAAATTATTTGGTACATTAAGGTGAAGTGTTTTAATTTTACAAATAAAATTAAAAAATTATTATATTTTTTATTTATTCAATCTTTGATATAAAATTTAAAAAATTCTATTGATGATATACCAAATAATTTTCTCTATATTTTACCTCAAAAGAAAAATACCAAGTCTTAATTCTTCAAAAGTATCCAAATTGGAATTTTTTTTTTATTATCCGTAAACAAAAGTACTTGAGCTTCAAGTAGCTTACATACATTGGCGGTGGCACTTCTGATTTTGGCCTTTGGGGCGCTATAAGAGACAGAAGCCAAAGGTCAAACCCGGTTGACCCTTTACAGCTTTTATCCAAAACTTGAAAATAATAAAAAATTTTAATTTTTAATAAATTTTAGAATAAAAATAAATTTATTCATTAAAAAATATTTTCACTGAAAATTCATATCCAAAGCTGAGTGCCAGTCAAGCCAAGCCCATCAAAATAAATGAATAACTAATTTTTAAATAAATTTATTTATAAATATAAATTTTACTTATTATTTTAATTTATTATACATAATTTAAAATTATAATTAATTAATTACACTGCATTAAATATAGGTGATATATATATATCTTTCAGAAACAGTGAAATAATTGGGAAAATTATTTGATAAAGCAGAAGATCTTGGTAGAACCATTTTGCTAATGAGACTGATCATTTGAATAATCCAATAACCACAACGAAAATATTCTACTAATTTTGTCGAAATAATGATAACGGAGATGGACGAGTCAACTTGATAGTATGGGGGCGGCGATGCTCCTCTCTCTCTCTCTCTCTCCTCAAACCCCATCAACTACGGCAATATCTGACTGTCACGCCGAGAAGTAAGGCTTTAATAAATTTTGCTTCAAACTCTTTGACTTTATATTTTAAAATAAGTTTTCCTCCAATCTATATATATATATATATATATATATATATATTATTTTCGTTATCCAAATATTTTTAGAGTTGAAAGTCACTCCCAATAATAATGAGCACTAATTTAGAATTTATATGAATTATATTATCCTTATATATACACTAATGCAAAGTTTTTAGAGTTACCTATAAAACGTATTTAGATGCTTGCCATATATATACATGAAAGTGTAAACATAGGAATTAGTATAAGATACAAATCTACCATGTATTAAATGTTTGATAAGTGTAAGACAATTATATATTATAATCATCGTGGCACATAATTCAACATATAAAAATTCATATATTGTTGAGCATAATATTACTCAAATAAAATTCAAATTGAAAAAAAAAATGTACGTATAGTAAAATAATTAACCACTTGGGTTTGGATGGAGGAAATCGAAATGAATTCAAAGTCATATATATATATACATGTATCTAATTATTTTATTCCGATGTTAAATTCAGTAAAAGTTATCAAATTTTTTATCGATATTTATAATTTTTAAATTTAAATTTAAATTAAAATTAATTTATGTATAATCAGTAAAAAAATTAAATTTATATTAAAAAATTTTACGCTATTTTTACGCGATATATTTCAATTTAGCACATTCCGTGTATTGAAGTTCTAAAGTCTTTTCAAGTGGTTTGATTAGGTCGGTTTTCGAGTTTTTTATTTTTATTTTTTTTTTAATTCTTCATTCTGGTTCCAATAGTCATTATGAACCATCGACCTTATATTAAAAAGAATGCCACGTTTAGGCACTCCAAGGCAGAGCCGTCCAAGGGCAGCCAAAAATCAAATCTTTAATTAAGCTAATTAATTAACATTGATTACCTTTAATCACATGAAAGCCTCCTACGTTAGTAGTACCCTTCCATCAGAAAGATAAAGAGTGGCCCTCTGTAAATAATATTGAGGTTCAAATGGCATTTTGTCTCTTGCATTCCAAACATTCTCCATTTTTGAATGAACTTTTCAAGTGAAGGAGATTGTGCCTTAAAAACAATTGCATATAAATGAGATTTAGTTCAATGGGTAAAAAGAATATATCTTTATTATCATTCAATAAGGAAATTAATTATTATTATTTTCTTTTTATTTGATTAATGAAAATAAATGTTTCAATTGATGAAATACAAAAATGACCTGTATTATCAAGAAAATAATAAAAATAAAGAAAATTTTAACCAGTACATACTGACACAGAACATTAGGGTGATAAATATAAATATAAAAAAATGAAATTAATACATTAATTTTAAATTAATTAAAAATAATATATTAACTATAAAATACCTCCAAAACTAATAAATAAATAATCTTTAATTATACTTTAAGACGGGTCCGAAAAATAAATGCTAAAACCTCCCATCAAAATGCGAAAGGTACAATCAATGTAGTGGAAGTTAGAGATTAACTGCTAACTCCATTTTTAGAATTGAGAATTCATTTCCATGGAGTTGAAGAGAGATGTTGGAATTCAATAATCTAATCATATACAATATAACAATAATAATACGTATATGTTCACGTCAAGCATGCCCTACTGACGCATACCATCTTTAACCATAATTATACCTGTCCAAAGTCAAAAGGCCATAGCATTGACTTTTTCGTTTCCGAAAAGAGGAATTCATGGATATCACAAAAATGGAAAGACTTTCTAATAATAAACAATATTCTTGCTGGTATTTTATACATATGAAATCTATATTTAATTAATGGATGTTTATTCAAGTATTGAATATATATAAATATATCCAAGATGTTGATGTGTATTACATACTACCATATTATATTATGAATAAGTTATATATAGAAACAAAGTCAACCTATATATTACCTAAATTCATAAATTAATTAAAAGAAATTTCTCTATACAGTAAACACATTAATGGAGTAATTAGAGTTCACTGATATTTTATGAATA